>JAGFNQ010000633.1:109161-151456 GCA_024364735.1 Boesenbergia rotunda
TTATTTTAGATGTTAAATCCATGTTTGACTTATATTTTTATTGCTTAATTGTGAAATTGCCTTAGGTTTTAGAAATTACCTTTATTTTGGACTTAATTGCAAAATTACATAATTTTGGGATTATTTGGCCACTAATTTTCTGATATATTTTTGTAGGCATGAAAGGATCCTGGACCTAGGGCATACTGGGTCAAACTTGAGTCGGATGTGAGCCGGATCGAATTATCAAGCCTACGATTAATCCGGGTCGTCCGATTCAAGAGCGGCTAGATCTGAGCCATCCGAGACGATCTGAAGCAATCCGAGCTAGGGTTAGGGTTGATCAAGCTCTATGATCAAGATTTGAAGGTTTCATTCCAATCAGAGCTAAATCAACCGTTGGATCAAGCAAGGAGGGCTCTAGAGCGTCCATTCACAGATAGAGTTGATCTGGACCATCCGTTGCATATCTGGACGATCCGAGCTACCACAAGGCAGATCCTGACCCCAGATCATCATCATAAAAGTTTGGCTCCAATCAGAGCAAGATCAGCCGTTGGATTTCATCCGATCAATCTGGACCGTCCATTGATGGCTATTTAATCAAAAATCGCCGCAGCCTTCTCCTTTGTCGCGTTTCCTCGCCGTTCTTCGTCTTCTTCGTGTGTTCATCAGTTCTTCAGTAGTTTTCTTCATCCAAGGGGCGCGACCCCTCAATTCCTTTCTTAGATCATGTGTTAGGTCATTTGGAAGGTTTCATCGGTGAGGTTCTAGCTCAGATTTGCCCAAAAACAGAGCTGTTGAGAGGTTTCCGCAGTTTTGTTCAATTGCTGCCTTTGGATCGGTAGTGCTCCATTTCCATCCCATCCGAGCTTCTGGAGGGGTTCCCTAGATCGCTTGGATCATCCCCAACTCATCACCCAATCGCGGACACAGCTGAATTGAAGGATGCCGAATGGGAAATTCAGTTTTGAGCAAGCTGAGTTGGAATTGAATCGCAGAGACAATTTCTTGATGATTTGCTGAGCTTGCGGGTTCGAGGCTCACTCTTGCTTGACGACCAAGAAGCATTAGAGCTAGGGAAGCATTGAGGAGTAGCTTAGTTCCTTAGATTTCATTTTGTTGTAGCTGTAATTGGATTTCGCACTGTTTATGTTTTGCAGTTTCGTATCAGCAACATAGTTTCGTTTTCTTCCTTGTTCTTCTTAATTAGGTTTAAACTCTTCGAGTTCAGTAAGTTAGAAACTTGTTAGTGATTAATTGATGTTAAATTTCAGTTTAATTCTTAATTCGTTGCTTGCGTATCAACTTAGTTGTGGCGTGCCAAGATAGATTGCGTGCCAACTTCCATTTCTGAAATTTCATTTAGTTTCTGAACTTGTATCAAATTGTTGCTTGTTTTCTCAGTCGTTTCTGCATTTAGTAGTTATAAATCCCTGCATTCGAGCTAGATAGATGTGTAGCTAGTTAACACAACACTTAGTTTTAGTTGCAGCTATTCAGTTTTCTATTTTTAGTTTAGCTAGTTCATCAATTTCCTTTCTGCCATTTAATTTCAATTTCAGCTGCGTTTCAATTTTAAGTTTCTGAATTCACATCAATTGCGTTTGATTCTCGAATTGCAGTAATTTCCAGTCCTGTTCTGCATTAAAGCATCAGTTCTGCACTTGTCTCTCATAGCTGAATTGTGTTTCAGTTTTCTTACTTAACAACAAATGGTTTAGCATCCAGCTCATGTTGAGACTCAATTCTAAATTTCTGCATTGCTTTGCATAGTTTTTGGTGTGCTATTGTAACAGAATTCTGCATTGCTTTGCATCTTAACTTTGCATCCGGACTCAATTTCTGAATTTCTGAAATCAACTCTGGATTTCTGCAATTCTAGCCTACCATATAGGCTAGCTAATTCCAATTCTGCGGTTCAAGTTTACAGATCTGAAGTTGTATTAGTTGAGCTTCACCTTAGAATTTTATAGCAACTGGAGTCAATTGGTTTGCTAGTTTTTGTATCCACTTAATGTTGAAATACATTTCTGCAATTAGTTGTTCTAATTTGCTGCAATTGAATCCTGAATTTCTGCATTGAGTGTGAGCTTGCATTCCTGTCTCCCAATTCTGCAAGGTTTCTGAATTTATCAGCCCCATTGCCCGAAAATCAGTTAGAGTTGGTTGCATTGCTTTTCGAGCATTGGTTCATGCAATTAATCTCAGTTTGTCTTGTGAATCTGAATAAAACTTGTACCTGTTTCTTATCAGTCTTCAAGTTTCGGGAATTCTTCATAGAATTCTGCAAATGTTTTCTTTGTAGCCTAGCCTTCAAGCTGAGTTAATCAACCACAATTGCTGCAGCTAATTCAAACCCTTGGCACATAAGTTGTTCTCAGCTTGGTATCAAGTTGTTAAATTGCTTGCATTAGGTATCAAGTGAAATCCTGTTTAAGTTTTAATGGAATTATATCACTGATTTACTTCTTTACTTAGAATCCGTTTTGCATTCAAAATCAGACCTGTTTTCCAAGAATTGGCTAGGAGCTTCAATTGATTAAGTGGTAAATTGGTTGAATCATTAAATGTCACATTTTGTTTATTCATGAGCTAAATTTCCTTTATTCTCATTGTGATTTCATTCTTGATTGCAACCCAAAACCCAATTTTGATTTGAAACCCGAAAACAATAACGACACACAAATACAAGCGCGAATCAAACAAACTTTCAACTAGTCCCCGAGAAAAATACGATCTGTGGCCCCTATATTACATTTTCAGATTTTGATTGTAAAAAGGGTTTCCAGTTATTCATTCACATCTAAATTTGAGGCCCACATTCGTGACACATAGTTTGGGCTCGTCAAATTTTTGGCGCCGTTGCCGGGGAACCAACTAGTTGATTTGTTTGATTTTTGCTTGTATGCTTTTAGACATATCATTGGGTTCTATTTTATTGTGCTTTATCTTTCATATACGGTTGCTGCCATTTTTTCTTGTTTGTTTTGTGACAGGGGCTGCAAGATCAAAATGTGGTCACCAGAGTTCTGGACAGAGATAAAAGAGACATTGGGGGAGTTGAAGTGTAGGGTTAAGGAGTTGGACTACCAACTGGAACGTAAAGCTCAATCATCTACTTACCAGAAGCAATTTCAGCCTGCATTTCAGCCACCTCAGCCACAATTTCAACCTCTCCAAGAATTCAAGCAACCAAACTTTCAGTTTCAGCAAGGGTGCTTAGATAATCAGAATTTTCAGCAACCACCTTTCCATCAAGTTCAACCAACTCAGTTTTTTCAGCCTTTCCAATTTCAGCAGCCAAGTCGACCAAATTTTCAACAGATTCAGCATGGGCCGCCACCACAACAATTCCAACAATTTCAGCAAGAATTTCAACATTTTAACCAAAATTTCCAGCAGCTTTTTGCAAATTTTCAGCATGGAAATAATCAATTTCAGCCTCTACCTCAGCCATGGCAGCAGGAATTTCAACCCATACAAAATTTTCAACAACATTTTCAATATTCACAGCCATGCGATCAGAATTTTCAGCTACATAACCAGGATTTTCAGCCCATGCAAACTCAGTTTTCACCACCACAAATTCAACCTCAGATACAAGAATTCCAGGGCTACAATTTTCAACAATTTCCACCACGTGGTGATCCAACTTTTCAGCAGTTTAATCAGCCTGTTCAACCCCCACAGTCTCAATTTCAACAAATGTGTCAACAAGAGCTTCAAAACCTCGAAAGGCAAATGGAACAAGTGGCTAGTGATTTGAATCAAATAAAAGCCCAAAGATTAGAATAATTATCTTCTCAAGCTGCTTGTAATTCTGAGAGCCCCGGAGTTGGTTTTATATCAGTCCAAGGTGACCCTAGTGCATGGCCAAGTCCTTCTTCAAGTAATCTTGCAAATTTAGTAGTAGAAGAAGAAGATGACGTAATCATCAAATGTTGGGCACCTACAGCATGCATCCCTCCGGAGATTCCTACTAAAAATCCATTTCCAAATTTTTCAGCTTAAGAAGAAGAAATTGAAGCTCCACAGGACCATTCTAGACTTTTATTTTGTGATGATAGCATTATTGATGGTTCTAATTTTTCTAACATTATTGTTGCAGATATTACAGAGGAAATTTGCATAGGAAATGATTCCATAGGTGTAGGGGACTGCACTAAGCACCAGGGACCACCACAGTTGACTGGTACATTAGAAGATTCAGAAGATGAACCAGAAAGTGTAGGGACTTGCATGGTGGAAGCAAGCACCCAAGGATCACCTGCTTTAGTTGAGTGTCCACCAGAGTCTGAGGCTGAAGAGGAGCCTGTACTTGACCAGGAGGAAGCCATGGATACATCTACCCTTGTAAAACCTCCAGGTATTCTCCAGCACGCTCAGGTAAGTATTTCTCCCCTTTCTTCAGAAAAATACAGTGAGGTACCTAGTGCTGATGTTATTGATTCTGATGAGTTTATTGATATACCTTGTGTAGAAATTGTTTGTGAAAATCCAATAGAGGTACCAAATATTGATTTCCTTGATCATCATTCATTACTTGATACATCTCTTATAGATATGGGTGGTGAAATAATTTTAGAGGCACATATAATTGATGTTGTTTTTTATGATGAATCACTTAATACATCTTTTGTGGATATGGATAGTGAAAAATTTTTAGAAGTGCCTGAAATTGATGTTATTTATTTGGATGAGTCACTTGCTATGTCATATGCTGAGGTTGAATGTGAAAAACTTATAGAGATATCTGAGATTGATTTGATTGGCTGTGATACATTGCTTGATACACCCTTGATTGAAAATAATTGTGAAATTTCTATTGATGAGCCAGAAATTGATTTCTTTATTTGTGATGAGTATCTGGATGCAAATTTAGTAGGAAATAATTTTGAAAATTTCATTGAGACACCAGAATTTGATTTAATTGAACATGATGCAGTTTTGGATTCATTTTATGCAGAGACTGATATTATTTCATTTCTTTCTGACCCTGAACGCTTGAGAGAGGTATTACATTATTTTACAGGGTCCAGAAGACTCCAGGAGTGGGTGCTCCAACTGAACAGACTTCAGCCTCCTGGAAGGACTTCTGAAAGGCATAAAGAAGGAGGAGATTATTTTACTTTAATTCGAAGCACTCCAGTCCTTCAGTGGATTTTGAACCTAAATCGCCTGCGGCCACCTGAACAAATTTCTGCGAAGTTCAAGTGTGGGGGAGTCCTAGTTCTCCCAGCCACCCAGACTCCTCCACTACCAAGATGGAGGCTCCTTCTAGATAGACTCCGTCCACCAGAATAAAGGGGAGTTTGATTTTTCTTGTATTTTCTTTTATTTCATTTTTCATTTTCATGCTTCCTAGAATTAGAATTTTCCTTTGAACTGAGTCCTTGTAAATAAATGCATGTTATTTCTTTTGTCACTTTCCCTTGCATGAGTAGAAATAAAAGTATCCCTCTAGGTTATCTCCATAGCATTTTAGAATCTCTTAGAAAATTAATTAAATTTGGTTGTCAAGCTCTGAAATCTGCCATCGGAGATCCGGATCCGGTTCGACATAGTCATCGTCATCAATAGGAGCGGCTGGCGCCTGACCCTGTGGACCTCCCCGTGGTTTGGATATTCGGTACTCTCAAACCCCGGAGGTTGTTCGACATAGACCTCTTCCTTAATTAAACCATTTAGGAAGGCCGATTTAACGACCATTTGGTATAGCTTAAAACCACGATGTGCTGCAAATGCAAGCATCAATCGGATGGACTCTAATCGTGCCACAGGAGCATAAGTCTCATCATAATCAAGACCTTCAACTTGACTATAGCCCTTGGATACCAAGCGTGCCTTGTTTCTAATGATTTCTCCCTTGTGGTTCAATTTGTTCTTGAAGACCCATTTGGTTCCAATAATGGTGGTCTTCTTAGGTCTAGGGACTAGGTCCCAAACTTGACTTCTCTCGAATTGACCTAGTTCATCTTGCATTGCGATAATCCAATCGGGATCATTTAATGCTTCATCAATTTTCCTAGGTTCAATTTCGGAAATGAGAGCAACTTCATTAGCCTCATTCCGGAAGAATGATCTAGTCCTAACCCCTTGATGGATGTCTCCAACGATTTGGTCTTGGGGATGGCTAGAGGCTAATCTCGTTTGTCTAGGAGTTGGTGGTGCTTCTTGAATGGGTTCACCAGACACAATTTCAGCCTCAGGATCCGGCTGATCAATGGATTGTCTAGGTTCACCGTCATCAGACTCATCACCATCAACAACAATTGGAGATTTATTCAAACTTAGTCTCTTAAGTTCGAGTTGAACTCCTTCTACATTTTCTGATTGGTCACTTAATTTCGGAATCTCTTCAAAGACTACATCAGAGGACTCTTCAACTAATCTAGTTTTCTTGTTGTAGACTCGATAAGCTTTGCTAACGAGGGAGTACCCGACTAGTATCCCATAATCAGCCTTTGCTGTGAACTTTCCAAGGTGGTCCTTGGTGTTTAGGATGAACACCTTACAACCAAACACCCTAAGGTGTTTAACCGTAGGTGGTTTTCCAAACCAAAGTTCATGGGGAGTCTTTCCTAAAAACCTATGGATGAGGACTCGATTTTGCACATAGCAAGCTGTATTTACAGCTTCAGCCCATAAGTAACTCGGGAGTGAGTACTCATTAAGCATGCTTCGTGCAGCCTCTTGTAAGACACGATTCTTCCTCTCTACAACACCATTTTGTTATGGTGTTCTAGGAGTAGAGAACTCATGCCTATAACCCTTATCTTGACAAAATTCTAGAAACCTATGGTTTTGAAATTCACCTCCGTGATCACTTCTAATTGTCTTAATGGTTGATGATTTTTCATTTTCAACTCTTCTACAAAAAGAAATGAAAACATCTAAGGTTTGATCCTTATATTTTAAAAAGTAAGTCCATGTGTATCTAGTAAAATCATCAATAATAACAAAGCAATATCTACTTCCATTCAATGATATGATGGTACTACAATCAAATAGATCCATGTGAAGTAAATCTAATGCATTTGAGGTACTTACAGTGCTTTTACCTTTATGAGCAGATTTTGTTTGCTTACCCATTTGACATGCATCACATAATTTATCTTTTCCATAGTTGATGCTCGGTAAGCCTCGAACTAGTCCCTTGTTGGCCAGCTTCCGGATGTTCTTCATGTTCACATGTGCTAGCCTCCGGTGCCAAAGTGTGGACTCTCCTTCTTTTGACATGAAACACTTAGCAAGAGCATTAGTAGCACTTTTAAAAGAAACTTGATAAATATTGTCTACTCTTGCTCCTACTAGTACCGTGTCCAAGGTGTCATTTTGTCTAACTAGACACTGACTTGGTTGGAAATCAATTGTGTAACCCGTGTCACACAATTGACTGACACTTAGGAGATTGAACTTCATCCCCTTGACTAGAAGGACATTTGAGATTCTAAGACATTCGGATATTTGAATGTCTCCTATTCCTATGACCTTAAGGCTACTATTGTTACCAAATGATACATTACCTCTACTCTTCTTGTGAAATATGGTGAACAATGATCTATCCCCGGTCATGTGTTTGGAGCATCCACTATCAACGAACCAAGTTGATAGATGCTCCCCCTCAATCATAACCTACACAATTCGAAAAATAGAAGTTTTAGGTACCCAAACCTTGGGACCTAAAGTGTCAACTAAGCATGACTTAGGCACCCATGCCTTGACAACTTTCTTTTGAGTTTTGGGTGTCCTAGATTGTCTCATGTCAGTCCTAGACATGAGAGACACAAATGAGGGTTCTTTAGGGCGGTAACCAATACCAGCCCTATTGTAAACCGCTCTTTGGGCATTAAGAATCATATCTAGGGTCTTAGAGCTATTTGAGAATTTCCCAAGAATATTCTTGAGCTTCCTGATAAACACCATTTTATTGATTATTTTAAGTGCTAAAATCCATGTTTGATCCATGTTTTTATTGTTTAATTGTGATTTTACCCTAGGTTTTAGGATTTTCTATTATTTTGGACTTAATTGCAAAATTACATATTTTTTGGATTATTTGGCCACTAATTTTCTGATATATTTTTGTAGGCATGAAAGGATCCTGGACCTAGGGTATACTGGGTCAAACTTGAGTCGGATGTGAACCGGATCGAATTATCAAGCCTACGATTAATCCGGGCCGTCCGATTCAAGAGCGGCTAGATCTGAGCCATCCGGGACGATCTGAAGCAATCCGAGCTAGGGTTAGGGTTGATCAAGCTCTATGATCAAGATCTGAAAGTTTCAATCCAATCAGAGCTCAATCAACCGTTGGATCAAGCAAGGAGGGCTCTAGAGCGTCCAATCACAGATAGAGTTGATCTGGACCATCCGTTGTATATCTGGAGGATCCGAGCTACCACAAGGCAGATCCTGACCCCAGATCATCATCATAAAAGTTTGGCTCAAATCAGATCAAGATCTACCGTTGGATCTCCTCCGATTAATCTGGGCCGTCCGTTGATTACTATTTAATCAAATTTTCTGCGCAGTCTTCCCCGTCGCGTCTCCGCCGCAGCTCCTTCTTCGCTTTGTTCTTCAGTGTTCTTAGCCGTAATTCTTCAATCCAAGGGGCGCGACCACCTCCGTTCTTCATCAGATCAAAGTCGAGGTCACTAGGGAGAGTAGTTGGTGGAGTTTTCAGCTCGGAATTGGGCAAGAGCAGAGGTGTTTGATGGTTTCGGCAGCTCTGCATTTGAAGGATTCGATTTCGGTTTTGTCAGATTCTACATCAATCCAAGCCATCTGGAGGGGTTCTCGGACAAGCTTGGATCATTCCCGCACCTTCGTTTCAATCAGACAAGGCCAAATTGAAGAATTCGGATGGGTTTTCCTTCTTGAACAGTTTTGAGCTAAATGCAGCCACTCGATTCAGTTCCTTAGTGAATTGCTGAGCCTAGGGTTCGAAGCCAGCCCTTGCGTGACGAACAAGGAGACTTTGAGCTAATGGAGCGATTGGGGTTTAGATTTCTTAGTTAATTTCGTTTATTAGCTGTAATTTTCATTTACTGCTGTAATTCCTGTTTCTGAAATTTTAGATTGGTTAATTTCGTTTCTTTGTTGTTTTGCTTAATTAGGGTTATGTACTTTAAGTTGAGTAGTTTAGGAAGCTTTTCTAGTGGATAGTGTGTTTAATTTCAGTTAATTTCAGTTTAGATCCTTGCGTATCAGTGGCAGCTCGCGTATCAGCCCTGTATCTGCCATTTCCAGCTTAGTTCTGCAATTTGTCAGTTTATTTCGAATTCAATTCGTTTCTAGTTTTAGTTTCTGAGATTTAAGTTAACATTTTGGTAGCTGATGAGTTGATTTGAGTTTGATCTGCATTTTAATCTCAATTCTGCATATTTGCTCAGCTTTTCCCTTAGTGTGTTTTCTGCGTACCCTTTTCTTTTCAGTAGTTTTAATTCAGTAAATTCTGATTTTGTATCAAGTTAGTTTCATGCTCTCTTGTCTCAATTTCCATTGTGTCCAGTTGCATCTCCAAAGGTTTCAATTTCATTTTGGCAGTAGGTTTCAGTTTGTGCGAATCAGTTTGAGAATCATTTCTGCAAACGTGCCAAATCTGCTGCTCAATTTCATTTCTGCATTTGAACTCTTAAGCATTGGATTTTAGTTGCCCTAAACCCAGAATCATTTCTGCAAACTATGTTGCAGCATTCGACTTCTAAGAGTTGGAACTCCATTTCTGCATCTCTGAAATATATTTCTACATAAAAGCTCTGCCATCTTGCATTCCCTGTTTGCATTAAGTTGTTCTTGAAGTGATCAGTAGCTAGCTTCTTAATTTCCTCAGTCCATTGCATATCACTTCATGTAGAGCCTTACACTCCCAGCTAAATTGATCAGTTAATTGCTGAAATGGCAGTTGCAATTTCTGCATCCAGCAGTAGAATTCAGCACTCAAACTCCTCCCTTGCGTATCAAAATTGCCACATTCTTTCACTATGTTTCAAGTGAAACTCTAGCCCTAGTTTGTGCCAAGTTGAATGAAAATTCTAGTGTGTTATAGAGAGTGAAATCAGCTTGTTTTGCATCTAGCTCCATTACTAATTTGCTGCTTATAATTCTGAAATTCTGTTCCATTTCCAATGTGCTGCAATTATTTCTGAATTTCCCTTTTTAAGTCATGCTAGCATTTCATTAGTAGTTTGTCTTCCAAGTTGGAGTAAGTGGTTTCAAATCAGAATGGTTAATCATAATTTTGGCACTTAGTATCATCTTGGCACATAGGTCTCTTTCATTCCTTGCGTATCAAGTTTTGGTGGCACACATCTTGTATCCCATACCATTTCATTTTCATATCCGAATAGAACCCACGCCCAAATCTTTATTTGAAACCCGAAAACTCATAAACGACACAGATACAAGTCCGAATCAAACACGACAACTAGCCCCGAGAAAAATACGACCTGTGGCCCCTATATTACATTTCCATATTTTTGAGTGTAAAAGGGATTCCAGCATTTTATTCTTATTTAAATTTGATGAGCCCATACATTTTGTGACAACTTTAACATAGTATATTTGGGTTCGTCAAATTTTTGGCGCCGTTGCCGGGGAAGCAACTAGTTGATTTGTTTGATTTTTGCTTGTGTATTTTTAGACATATCATTGGGTTCTATTTTATTGTGCTTATTTTTGTATACGGGTACTGCCATTTTTCTTGATTGTTTTGTGACAGGGCTGCAGGTTCAAAATGTTTTCATCCACTTATCAGCAGCCGTGTCCACAATTTCAGCAGAACCAACCATTCAATCAATCAACAAATCAGTTTTTTCAGCCTTTCCAAAATTTTCAGCAAAATCAACCAAATTTCCAGCCACAAATTCAGAGTGGGCAGCCACAATTCCAGGGTTTTGAGCAACCATTTCAGACTTTCCAGAATCAAAATCAGAGTGGATTTCAACCTACACAGCAAAATTTTCCACCAAATGATCAGAATTTCCAGGGCTTCAATTTTCAGCCATCTCCACCAACTTTTGAGCCAAGTTTTCAGCAGTTAAATCAGTCATTTCATCCATTTGAGCAGCCCCAACAGTTTCCATTTCAGAATGTACAGCCTCCTCCTGGACTTCAGCAGCCCTATTTTCCATTTCAAGACCAACAGGGGTTCCACACTAACCAAGGAGGCTTTGATGATCCTGATTGGGATGAGGCTCTACACCAAAGGATGATGGAGATGTTGCAACAAGTTCTACAACAACAGCAAAATTTTCAACTGTTTCTACAGCAAAATTTTCAACAACAACAACAACAACAACAATGGGTTCAAAACATACAAGATCGATTGAATCAAATAAAAGCCCAAGTATTAGAACAATCAGATGATTCTATAGGTGTAGGGGATTACACAGAGCCCCAGGGACCACCTACTGTGATTGATACATCAGAAAATTCAGAGGATAGGATTGAGAGTGTAGGGGACTGCACTGAGCCCCAAGAATCACCCATTCCTATTTCACAGGACCATTCTCGATTTTTATTTTGTGATGATAGTGTTATTAGTGGTCCTAATTTTTCTAATACTGTTGTTGCAGATATTACAGAAGAAGCATGCAGAGGAGATGATTCCACAGGTGTAGGGGATTGCACTAAGCCCCAGGGGCCACCACAACTTCCAGAAAGTGTAGGGACTTGCATGGTGAAAGCAAGCACCCAAGGATCACCAGTTGATTTTCCACCAGAGCCTGAGGCTGAAGAGGAGAGATTACTTGACCAGGAGGAGAACACAGATACATCTACTTTTGTAGAATCTCCAGGTACTTTTCAGCATGATCAGGTAAATTCTTCTCCTAACTTTTCTGAAATTTGCATAGAGGTACCTAGTGTTGAATTGGTTGAAAATGAAGCATGTTGTGATACATTGGATGTAAATGCTGAGTGTGAAATTTTTTTAGAAGTGCCTAGTGTTGTTAATTGTTGTGATGAGTCTTTTGACATATCTTATGTTGAAAATAATTTTGAAAAATTCTTTGAGGCACCTGAGATTGATTTCATAGGCTGTGATACTTTGCTTGATCCATCTGTGTTGAAAAATAATTGCGAAATTTTTATTGAAGTGCCAAAAATTGATTTCATTATTTGTGATGGATTTCAGGATGCAAATTTTGTAGGAAATAACTGTGAAAAATTTATTGAGACACCAAGCATTGATTTAATTGAACATGATGCAGTTTTGAATACATCTCATGCAGAGACTGATATCATTTTATTTCTTTTTGACCCTGCACGCTTGAGAAAGGTATTACATTGTTTTGCAGGGTCCAGAAGACTTCAGGAGTGGGTACTCCAACTGAACAGACTTCAGCCTCCTGGAAGGACTTCTGAAGGGCATCAAGAAGGAGGAGATGATCTGACTTTCATTAAAAGCACTCCATCCCTTGAATGGCTCTTGAACCTGAATCGCCTTAGGCCACCAGAGAAATTTTTTGCGAAGTTCAAGTGTGGGGGAGTCCTGATTCTCCCAGCCACCCAGACACCTCCACTACCACGATGGAGGCTACTTCTGGATCGACTCCGTCCACCAGAATAAAGGGGAGTTTGATTTTTCTTGTATTTTCTTTTATTTCATTTTTCATTTTCATGCTTCCTAGAATTAGAATTTTCCTTTGAACTGAGTCCTTGTAAATAAATGCATGCTATTTCTTTTGTCATTTTTTCTTGCATGAGTAGAAATAAAAGTATCCCTCTAGGTTATCTTCATAGCATGTTAGAATCTTTTGAAAATAAATTAAATTTGGTTGTCAAAACTTAGGGTTTGAGCTAATGGATGAAATCTTGGATGCTTGAGTACTATTTAGTTTTGGATTCTTCATTGAGGACTTGGGATGAATTATTTTGACCTAGTGAGACTTAGCCTTATTTTTGTGACACACCTATGTTATTGTACTCTAGAACTTGCTTAGGTTCTTTCAAAACCATATTTCAATGATTGGATCACATCTATAGAGGCTAATCCATTTGTTTTCCTTTCCACATCAATTTTTAGCAATAATCATGTTTATCATATTTGTTCTTGCTTATCTCCTACGCTTACCCTTATTTTCTTTGGACTTGTTGTTTAAAATGTTTCTAATGTTATTTTGCCCGAGACGGACAAAGATCCAAGTGTGGGGGAGTGACTAAAGTTTTGGATGCATTTCAACTCGAAAAAAAAAAAAAAAAAATTTTGTTGCCAAGTTGAAGCCAAAAGGTGCCAAGGGAGTGAGTTTGAATTCCAAAATGAGCAAGAAGAAATGGTTGAGGATGGAGACAATGGAGGCATTAGATCCTTGATTACACTTTGAAGATCCAAGCTTACATGATGAAGAAGAAATTGTGTGCAAATGACTAAGTGGCACGCAACCATTTAAATGAAGAAATTATGTGCCAAGGACTAAGTGGCACGCAAAGGCAGCTGTGAGGAAATCTGGAAACAAGCTAAACCGAAGTTTGATGAAGTTTGAAGACAATCTGAGCTGAATTGCAGTGGATGCAGAAATTTTGAAACAGGGATGCAGAATTTAAGAAGGGCAGCAACAAATTACTGAATAAAGGCTGGTCAAAAGCTGAAAAAAATCTAAAAAAAAAAACTAAAAATCTGAGCTGCTGATCACAAGCTGGGAAATCTGAAGTTGAAGCAGGAATTCTGATCTGGAATGGAACTGAAATGCAGCAGAAACAATGGAATTGCAGCAGAAAAGAAACAGAGAAAGAAAGGAAAAATCAGTGAAGCTAAAATCAGAAAACAGCTTGGATCAAAACAGAAAAATACAGTCAAATTGATGCTAATTGCTGCAAAACATCAAAGAATTGCAAGGCCTGGAAGGAGCTGCATGGAGTAGGCAATTGACACTTGAAATAGGAAAATGCAGCTGAAGCAGAAAAATTAGAATGGAATGTTTCCATTCAAACAGATTTGTGTCAACTTTTGGGTGAATTTGATTTTTTTCAAGGGCTGGGAATCAAGAAACTTAGTATATAAGTGCATCAAATTTGTATCAAGGTAATCCACTGCTGATCAGAACAAAAGAATGTGGCTGATGGGATGTTTCAAATCAGAACAGAAAAAGAAAAAAAAAAGAAGTTGTAGTGCCAAATTCCAAGTGAAGCATTTAGGTTTTCCATTATCATTTGCTCAACTACTCCTATATGCTAACTGATGTGAAGAAATCAGAGATTAGAAATTGATTCAGTGGAGCTGAATTTGGATGCTGAACTTGAGACAAGAGCAAAAAGAAAAAAAAAACAGTTTGAGAAAAGAAAAGAAAAAAAAGAGAGAAATAAAGTGGCACACAACAAGTGAACTTTGGCACCATGAAATCAAGTGAAATTTTTCTCATCCAAGTCAAAGCTTGCATCAATACATTTCTGACCTTACAAGAGAGAAAGAAAGAAGAAAAAGAAGGATGAGAAAAGAGAAAAAAAAATTTGGCACGCATTAAGGAAGAGTTGGCACATTGAAACCAAGAAAGGGTTTTTCATCCAAATCCAAGGGATTTATTCAAGTTTCGCTTCGCCACACTTTTGATATCATTAGAGGACTGTTAAGAGGGGCAAAGCAAATTGGAAACATTTTTAAACAACCAAGTCTTCCACTCCATCAAAATTTTCTATTTTCTTAGTCTTTATTTCATTTCTCACCATTTTCCATGTTTTCATTCGTTTTTATAGTTGTTGATCCTAAATCATGATTAATGGTAGAGATTAGATAATGAGCAAGCCTATGGTAGTTCAAGAAGCATATGTGTAAGAGTGAGCTCCACTTCCATCATCAAATTAGAAGTTAAGAAGAGAGCCACCAAATTTTCCTTGAAAGGCTAGAGATTTAAATTCATCTCAATGATTCATGATGGATGAAAAGGCTAAGTTGTTGATTTAAGGACAAGATAGTAATCCATAGAGCTTAGATTTATGAGAATTGGCAACCCTAGGTAATTTCTTTTCATTTGTTTCTAATTATGCTTAAGAGAGCCTAAGGGATACTTATTTAGTTGTTTCGCGAGACGCTCAAGGTTAAGTGTGGGGGAGTTGATAAACACCATTTTATTGATTATTTTAAGTGCTAAAATCCATGTTTGATCCTTGTTTTTATTGTTTAATTGTGATTTTACCCTAGGTTTTAGGATTTTCTATTATTTTGGACTTAATTGCAAAATTACATATTTTTTGGATTATTTGGCCACTAATTTTCTGATATATTTTTGTAGGCATGAAAGGATCCTGGACCTAGGGTATACTGGGTCAAACTTGAGTCGGATGTGAACCGGATCGAATTATCAAGCCTACGATTAATCCGGGCCGTCCGATTCAAGAGCGGCTAGATCTGAGCCATCCGGGACGATCTGAAGCAATCCGAGCTAGGGTTAGGGTTGATCAAGCTCTATGATCAAGATCTGAAAGTTTCAATCCAATCAGAGCTCAATCAACCGTTGGATCAAGCAAGGAGGGCTCTAGAGCGTCCAATCACAGATAGAGTTGATCTGGACCATCCGTTGTATATCTGGAGGATCCGAGCTACCACAAGGCAGATCCTGACCCCAGATCATCATCATAAAAGTTTGGCTCAAATCAGATCAAGATCTACCGTTGGATCTCCTCCGATTAATCTGGGCCGTCCGTTGATTACTATTTAATCAAATTTTCTGCGCAGTCTTCCCCGTCGCGTCTCCGCCGCAGCTCCTTCTTCGCTTTGTTCTTCAGTGTTCTTAGCCGTAATTCTTCAATCCAAGGGGCGCGACCACCTCCGTTCTTCATCAGATCAAAGTCGAGGTCACTAGGGAGAGTAGTTGGTGGAGTTTTCAGCTCGGAATTGGGCAAGAGCAGAGGTGTTTGATTGTTTCGGCAGCTCTGCATTTGAAGGATTCGATTTCGGTTTTGTCAGATTCTACATCAATCCAAGCCATCTGGAGGGGTTCTCGGACAAGCTTGGATCATTCCCGCACCTTCGTTTCAATCAGACAAGGCCAAATTGAAGAATTCGGATGGGTTTTCCTTCTTGAACAGTTTTGAGCTAAATGCAGCCACTCGATTCAGTTCCTTAGTGAATTGCTGAGCCTAGGGGTTCGAAGCCAGCCCTTGCGTGACGAACAAGGAGACTTTGAGCTAATGGAGCGATTGGGGTTTAGATTTCTTAGTTAATTTCGTTTATTAGCTGTAATTTTCATTTACTGCTGTAATTCCTGTTTCTGAAATTTTAGATTGGTTAATTTCGTTTCTTTGTTGTTTTGCTTAATTAGGGTTATGTACTTTAAGTTGAGTAGTTTAGGAAGCTTTTCTAGTGGATAGTGTGTTTAATTTCAGTTAATTTCAGTTTAGATCCTTGCGTATCAGTGGCAGCTCGCGTATCAGCCCTGTATCTGCCATTTCCAGCTTAGTTCTGCAATTTGTCAGTTTATTTCGAATTCAATTCGTTTCTAGTTTTAGTTTCTGAGATTTAAGTTAACATTTTGGTAGCTGATGAGTTGATTTGAGTTTGATCTGCATTTTAATCTCAATTCTGCATATTTGCTCAGCTTTTCCCTTAGTGTGTTTTCTGCGTACCCTTTTCTTTTCAGTAGTTTTAATTCAGTAAATTCTGATTTTGTATCAAGTTAGTTTCATGCTCTCTTGTCTCAATTTCCATTGTGTCCAGTTGCATCTCCAAAGGTTTCAATTTCATTTTGGCAGTAGGTTTCAGTTTGTGCGAATCAGTTTGAGAATCATTTCTGCAAACGTGCCAAATCTGCTGCTCAATTTCATTTCTGCATTTGAACTCTTAAGCATTGGATTTCAGTTGCCCTAAACCCAGAATCATTTCTGCAAACTATGTTGCAGCATTCGACTTCTAAGAGTTGGAACTCCATTTCTGCATCTCTGAAATATATTTCTGCATAAAAGCTCTGCCATCTTGCATTCCCTGTTTGCATTAAGTTGTTCTTGAAGTGATCAGTAGCTAGCTTCTTAATTTCCTCAGTCCATTGCATATCACTTCATGTAGAGCCTTACACTCCCAGCTAAATTGATCAGTTAATTGCTGAAATGGCAGTTGCAATTTCTGCATCCAGCAGTAGAATTCAGCACTCAAACTCCTCCCTTGCGTATCAAAATTGCCACATTCTTTCACTATGTTTCAAGTGAAACTCTAGCCCTAGTTTGTGCCAAGTTGAATGAAAATTCTAGTGTGTTATAGAGAGTGAAATCAGCTTGTTTTGCATCTAGCTCCATTACTAATTTGCTGCTTATAATTCTGAAATTCTGTTCCATTTCCAATGTGCTGCAATTATTTCTGAATTTCCCTTTTTAAGTCATGCTAGCATTTCATTAGTAGTTTGTCTTCCAAGTTGGAGTAAGTGGTTTCAAATCAGAATGGTTAATCATAATTTTGGCACTTAGTATCATCTTGGCACATAGGTCTCTTTCATTCCTTGCGTATCAAGTTTTGGTGGCACACATCTTGTATCCCATACCATTTCATTTTCATATCCGAATAGAACCCACGCCCAAATCTTTATTTGAAACCCGAAAACTCATAAACGACACAGATACAAGTCCGAATCAAACACGACAACTAGCCCCGAGAAAAATACGACCTGTGGCCCCTATATTACATTTCCATATTTTTGAGTGTAAAAGGGTTTCCAGCAATTCATTTACATTTAAATTTGATAGACCCATACCTTCGTGACAAATTAGTTAGTATATTTGGGCTTGTCACTTCCCAACTTCACTCTTCAAAGATTGGTTTTCCTCTACTAACAAGTTATCATGCAAATCATTGATTTCCTCAACCTTAGAGGATTTCAATCTGACAATCTCATTCTTCAACGATTTAATTTCATCTTCTAGTAATTCAACATGCAAGTCATCAATGTTATCATCCCTAGAAGCTTTCAATTGACCAATCTCTAATTGCAATGCTTTAACTTTATTTTTGGATTTCTTAAGCATACTAGTTAAACATGCAATTGCTCTATAACATTTTTCAAGCTCGGGAGAAGTTACCTCTTCATCATCCGAAGATGATGAAGCCGTGTTTGCGGAGCTTGAAAATTCATCACTGCTCTCCTCTCCAAGAGCCATGAGAGCCACTTGCCTTGTGCTCTTCTCCTCCTTTTCTTCATCGAATGAGCTAGAGGATGACTCATCCCAAGAGGCCTTCAATGCCTTCTTCTTCTTCTTGGATTTCTCTTCTTTTCTTTTGGATTTTTCCTCCTTCTTCTTAAGCTTCGTACACTCATTCTTGAAGTGTCCTTTCCTACCACACTCAAAACAGGATGCATTATTCTTATCAAGTTTGGATTCACTAGCGTTACCTCTACTTTTGAACCGTCGATCCCTTCGCATCATCCTCCTCACAAAGTTTGCCATCTCAGATGAAGAGGAGCCACTGCCATCTTCCTCAGAATTTGACTCGGATTCGGAAGAGGATGAAGATGATGAAAGTTCCTTTTCCTTCTTCTTCTCCTTCTTCTTCTTGTTGATCCGATCCCCTGCAACTAAGGCAATCCCCTTCTCCTTGGGGCCTTTGTTAGCCATTTCATGCAATTCCATCTCACAAAATAAATCATCTAATTTCACAATAGATAAATCCTTAGATACTTTGTAGGCATCCACCATGGATGACCACAAAGCATTCCTTGGAAATGCTTTCAAGACATACCTCACAAGGTCGCGGTTCTCGACCTTTTCATCAATTGAATGAAGCCCATTAAGGACTTCCTTGAAACGACTATGGAGCTCACTTACCGACTCGTTCTCCTTCATGGTGAGATTTTGAAGTTGATTGAGGAACAAGTCCCTCTTTGCAATCCTAGAGTCTCGGGTGCCCTCATGAAGCTCAATGAGTTTGTTCCACAAGTCCTTTGCACTTGTGAAAGGACCAACCTTGATGAGTTGGTCTTTATTCATGCCACATTGTAGAGTGACAACCGCCTTCGCGTCGGCTTCACTCTTCCTTGTTTGTTCGGCAGTCCACCTCCATGACTCAAGTTCTTTACCTTCGTCATCCTTAGGAGGGATGAATCCCTCCTTCACTGCGAACCAAGTATGGATGTCCATCTTCAAGTAGTACTCCATTTTTGATCTCCAGTATTGGAAGTCGGCACCATCAAAGAATGGAGGTCGGGTGGTGGAGAAGCCTTCTCTCAATGCCATCTTGTTGAGAACTCTCGGTTGTTAAGCCGTAAACAGAGCACCTTGCTCTGATACCACTTGTTGGGAACGAGATGGCTATAGAGGGGGGGGGGTGAATATAGCCAACACTTGTAACTTGAATTCTAATCAAGGTTTCTGCACTTAAACTATCAGCGGCACAGCGGAAGAAACAAAGCAATAGCAGACAATGTAGAAAACAGAAACAGAGATGAAGAACTAACAACAGCAGCTATCAAGAACGCTAACAAGAGGGTTTACAAGGTTCGGGGATAACTTGCCCCTACTCCTTGGCGTGCCCTTAAGGTGGGCGATCCCTTGATCGTCGGCAGATCAAGCCCCGGTGATCACCGGATATAAAGCAACCTCCTTTTCGGTGGAGAAACCTCTCCACAGCGTTTCAATCAAATATAAATGTTTAAGCTCAATGAAACTACAAGAAAGATCTTACTCAAAACCCTCGGCAAGGACAAGAACACAGCAAGCTTCCTTGAGCTCCACCCAGTGGCGATCTCACGCGAGAACCCTTCCCCGTGTCTTCCCACTGTCGGACTCCAAGATTCTTGTTCCCTCCTTCAAGGCTCAAGTAAAAGATGATTGCTTCTCAATCGCTTGCTCAAAATGATGGAAAACTCAAGAGCACAGCAAGCAGGTTGTGGAGAACACAGAGCACGGCAGGAACACAGTTCGCAAGACTTGCTTCCACGAAGCCAACTGCCGCTTCTTTTGTTCCTCCACACAGCACCAGGTGACCAAACACCCTAAGGTGTTTAACCGTAGATGGTTTCCCAAACCAAAGTTCATGGGGAGTTTTTCCTAAAAACCTATGGATGAGAACTCGATTTTGCACATAGCAAGCTGCATTTACAGCTTCAGCCCATAAGTAACTCGGGAGTGAGTACTCATTAAGCATGCTTCGTGCGGCCTCTTGAAGAACACGATTCTTCCTCTCTACAACACCATTTTGTTGTGGTGTTCTAGGAGTAGAGAACTCATGTCTATAACCCTTATCTTGACAAAATTCTAGAAACCTTTGGTTTTGAAATTCACCTCCATGATCACTTCTAATTGTCTTAATTGTTAATGATTTTTCATTTTCAACTCTTCTACAAAAGGAAATGAAAATATCTAAGGTTTGGTCCTTATATTTTAAAAAGTAAGTCCATGTATATCTAGTGAAATCATAAATGATAACAAAGCAATATCTACTTCCATTCAATGATATGATGGTACTACAATCAAATAGATCAATGTGAAGTAAATCTAATGCATTGGAAGTACTTACAGTGCTTTTACCTTTATGTGCAGATTTTGTTTGCTTACTCATTTGACACGCATCACATAATTTATCTTTTCCATACTTGATGCTTGGTAAGCCTCGAACTAGTCCCTTGTTGGCCAACTTCCGGATGTTCTTCATGTTCACATGTGCTAGCCTCCGGTGCCAAAGTGTGGACTCTTCTTCTTTTGACATGAAACACTTAGCAAAAGCATTAGTAGAACTTTTAAATGAAACTTGATAAATATTGTCTACTCTTGCTCCTACTAGTACCGTGTCCAAGGTGTCATTTTGTCTAACTAGACATTGACTTGGTTGAAAGTCAATTGTGTAACCCGTGTCACACAATTGACTGACACTTAGGAGATTAAACTTCATCCCCTTGACTAGAAGGACATTTGAGATTCTAAGACATTCAGATATTTGAATGTCTCCTATTCCTATGACCTTAAGACTACCATTGTTACCAAATGATACATTACCTCTACTCTTCTTGTGAAATGTGGTAAACAGTGATCTATCCCCGATCATGTGTTTGGAGCATCCACTATCAACAAACCAAGTTGATAGATGCTCCCACTCAATCATAACCTACACAATTCGAAAAATAGAAGTCTTAGGTACCCAAACCTTGGGACCTAAAGCATCAACTAAACATGACTTAGGCACCCATGCCTTGACAGTTTTCTTTTGGATTTTGGATGTCCTAGATTGTCTCATGTCAGTCCTAGACATAAGAGACACAAATGACGGTTCCTTAGGGCGATAACCAATACCGGCCCTATTGTAGACCGCTCTTTGTGCATTTAGGATCATATCTAGGGTCTTAGAGCTATTTGAGAATTTCCCAAGAATATTCTTGAACTTCTCAACTTCACTCTTCAATGATTGGTTTTCCTCTACTAACACGTTATCATGCAAGTCACTGATTTCCTCAACCTTAGAGGACTTCAAGCTTACAATCTCATGTTTCAAAGATTTAATTTCATCTTCTAGTAATTCAACATGCAAGTCATCAATGTTATCATCCCTAGAAGCTTTCAATTGATCAATTTCTAATTGCAATGCTTTAACCTTACTTTTGGATTTCTTAAGCATACTAGTTAAACATGCAATTGCTCTATAACATTTTTCAAGCTTGGGAGAAGTTACCTCTTCATCATCCGAAGATGATGAAGCCGTATTTGAAGAGCTTGAAGATTCATCACTGCTCTCCTCTCCAAGAGCCATGAGTGCCACTTGCCTTGTGCTCTTCTCCTCCTTCTCATCATCGGATGAGCTAGAAGATGACTCATCTCAAGAGGCCTTCAAAGCTTTCTTCTTCTTCTTGGATCTCTCTTCTTTTCTTTTGGATTTCTCCTCCTTCTTCTTAAGCTTCGAACATTCATTCTTAAAGTGCCCTTTCCTACCACACTCAAAGCAAGATGCATTATTCTTATCAAGTTTGGATTCACTAGTGTTACCTCTACTTTTGAAACGTCGTTCTCTTCGCATCATCCTCCTCACAAAGTTGGCCATTTCGGATGAAGAGGAGCCACTGCCATCTTCCTCGGAATTGGATTCGGATCCGGAAGAAGATGAAGATGATGAGACCTCCTTCTCCTTCTTCTTTTCCTTCTTCTTCTTAGTGGCTCGGTCCCCTGCAACTAAGGCAATCCCCTTCTCCTTGGGGCCTTTGTTAGCCATTTCATGCAATTCCATCTCACAAAATAAATCATCTAACTTTACAATAGATAAATCCTTGGATACTTTGTAGGCATCCACCATGGATGACCACAAAGCATTCCTTGGAAAAGCTTTCAAGACATACCTCACAAGGTCGCGGTTCTCGACCTTTTCATCAATTGAATGAAGTCCATTAAGGACTTCCTTGAACCGGCTATGGAGCTCACTTACCGACTCATTCTCCTTCATGGAGAGATTTTGGAGTTGATTGAGGAACAAGTCCCTCTTGGCAATTCTAGAGTCTCGGGTGCCTTCATGGATCTCAATGAGTTTGTTCCACAAGTCTTTTGCACTTGTGAAGGGACCAACCTTGATGAGTTGGTCTTTGTTCATGCCACATTGTAGAGTGATAACCGCCTTCGCGTCGGCTTCACTTTTTCGTGTTTGTTCGGCAGTCCATCTCCATGACTCGAGTTCTTTTCCTTCATCATCCTTAGGAGGGGTGAATCCCTCCTTCACCGCGAACCACGTATGGATATCCATCTTCAAATAGTATTCCATCTTTGATCTCCAATATTGGAAGTCGGCGCCATCAAAGAATGGAGGTCGGGTGGTGGAGAAGCCTTCTCTCAACGCCATCTTGTTGTAAACTCTCGGTTGTTAAGCCGAGTACAGAGCCCCAAGCTCTGATACCACTTGTTGGTGACGAGATGGCTAGAGAGGGGGGGGTGAATATAGCCAATCACTTTTACTTTGAAGAGTTAGCAAGTTTCTGCACTTGAAGTTGTTAGTAGCATAGTGGAAGTATGGAAAACAGAACTTGCAGAAACTAAAACCAAAAACTAACTAGCAAGATTAGCAAGATCGTTAACAAGGAGATTTTACAAGGTTCGGGGATAACTTGCCCCTACTCCTTGGCGTGCCCTTAAGGTGGGTGATCCCTTGATCGTCGGCAGATCAAGCCCCGGTGAACACCGTGTTGGATCGAGAAAACCGATAGAGGGGGGGTGAATATCGGAAATCGTTCAGAATTTCGTAAAGAGCAATTGTACAGCGGAAGTAAAAATAAACACAACACAGAGACACAGTCGATTTTACTCGGTTTGGAGCCTGTGTCGACTCCTACTCCAAGGCCCACGGTCGTTGACCGTTTACTTTGGGCAATTCTATATGAAGCTCAATAATAGTTACAGAATTTGGTTACAAAGTAAGTGCACGAAAATAATAATAAAGATTTGCGCTCTTCGTTACCGACTTCCGGAGTGTATTGACTTTTTCGGGGCAGCGGGACGTCGTCGGCTCGAGTTGGAGTGTTTCCGGAGCAAGGCACGAGCGTAGAAGAGCTTTGAGGCGTTGAAAGAATTGATGCTTGGAAGCCTTGGTCGAGGGCCCTTTATATAGGGCCAGGGGGCGCCCGGGACGTCGGGGGCGCCCCCCACGTGTCCTTCGATCCGGTTCAATCTCGGTCAGCGTCTGATCCCCTTATCTTCGGGATCCGCTTTGACCGGGGCGCCCGGACCGCTCGGGGCGCCCGGGTTGACCGGGTCAAATCTTATCTTCTGGCTTCGAAGGCTTCTGTTCCGAGGCATGCACATGGGGGCGCCCGGGACGCTGGGGCGCCCGGGAGCAGCGGGGGCGCCCGGGAGCACGGGGGCGCCCCGCCCAGCATCTGTTCGAACCCTTTTTTCTTTGACTTGTTTTGTATGCACCTTGGGGGCGCCCAGGACACTCCGGGCGCCCTACTCAGCCATTGCCTCTCTCCTTTGAGGCTTTCTGAGCTGCAGACACACATTCCTTCGGTCCTGCATCCAGGGTTAGTCGAAAACACAATGCAACAATAAAATATTTATTTATACAGCCTTAGCTGTCTTGGTTCTGACTTTGGTCTCCAAAATGGAGCCCTAGGTCGAACCGACGCCTACTGTTCCCTCGACGGGGAACGCGTCCTCACCTACTTCTCTCGGGAGAGTTTACCTGATGCCAACCGCTCCTTTGGTTGGACTTTTGCCTAACGGTCCTTTGTCAGGTCTTGGATACTGGCAGTCCTTCGCCAGTTGCCTAGCAGTCCTTCGCTAGGGCTTGGATACTGGCTGTCCTTCGCCAGTTGCCTAGCAGTCCTTCGCTAGGGCTTTGCTACTGGCAGTCCTTCGCCAGTTGCCTAGCAGTCCTTCGCTAGGGCTTTGCTACTGGCACTCCTTCGCCAATTGCCTAGCAGTCCTTCGCTAGGGCTTTATTACTGCACACTAGAGTAACTTGTTAGAAACACAAGTAAGACTTAACTTTTGACCTCTGTTGCCATTATCAAAACACAGGTTTGACTTTGGTGCATTCTGCACCAACAATCTCCCCCTTTTTGATTTATGGCAACCTTAGTTCAAAAAGTTAAGTTTAAGCAAGCATGAAAAAATGTTAAATTTTGTTCCCTACCCCTGGAAGGAATGTCCCCCTAGATTTTTCAAAAATTCGTGGGGTTTTTAAAAAAAACTTTACTTGTACTTTGAAAACTTAAGTTTTAGGTACTTAGGAATCTTAAGTTAAAAGTATATAGGAAGATTTTTGAAACATGATTTTTGAGTACTTAAAAAGTTTGAGGCTTTAAGTTTCAAGGTACTCAAAGGTTTTGAAAGTGTTAGCTTAAGTACTTTAGTAGGATGATTTAAAAAAACTTAAGTACTTAATAATTTTGAAAACTTAATACAGTACTTTTGGAAAACTTAAGTACTTAATAACATTGTACTTAACCAGTTTTGAGAAACTTAAGCTTAAGGTACTTTATAAAAGTTTAAAACTTTTGACAAGCTTAAGTTATAAAATTTTGAATGGCTTGAGTACTTGGCAAAATTTTGAAAGCTTAAGTAAAATTTTTGAAAGACTTGAATACTTAGCAAAATTTTGAAAGCTTAAGTAAAAAATTTGAAAGGCTTGAATACTTAGTAAAATTTTGAAAGCTTAAGTAAAAATTTGAAAGGCTTGAATACTTAGTAAAATTTTGAAAGCTTAAGTAAAAATTTGAAAGGCTTGAATACTTAGCAAAATTTTGAAAGCTTAAGTATTTTTCAAAAAAGTTTTGAATAAAGAAAAAACTTTTGAATACTTTTTGAATAAAGGATAGAGTTAAGAAAATTAAATTTTGAAAACTTTTTAAATAAAGAAAATTAATTTTACTCACTCCTTTCCTATCTCTCCCCCTTTGCCATATATCAAAACAAATAAATATAGCAGAAATAATGGAAATAAGTAAGATTTTGCTGTACTGAACCAAATCATAATTAGACTTAAACAACAATCATTCAATTTTCTCTATAGGGACCTGTCTAACCCAATTAGCTACTTACTAACTGTTATAAACAGTAATTTTTGCTAGGGTTAGTCAAATTAAGTGTTTCTGTTCAAGTTAGATTTTCTAAACTTGACACTTAACTTGATTGCTTTATAAGTTGTATTTAGTGCCCCAATTACTATAGATGCACTGACTTAAAGCATCTTGAATTAAGGCAAAGACCTAAGCATCTCAACCCTTTCTAGGTTATCAATCAAAAAGTACCCTAAGGTGCTTGTGAGATGCTGGCTTCTAAGTCTATAGGTGCATGCAGTTCTAGGGTTAGGGCCTAAGCTAAGTCCATTTTCGAAAAACCCTAGTTTTGAAAGGGGGTAGTTTAAAAAAAATAAAACTAAGTCGAAAATGAAAACTGATTTTGAAATTATGTAAAACAGTTTATTTTTTTTTTAATTTTAAATCAAGTAGGAAAAAAAATTAGTCTATTCTACAGAACACAATCCTAACTGCAAACAGAACAAGTACTCATAAACTGGTCAACAGAGAATAAAGCAGGTATTCAAGGTTCAACATAAGTCAAATAGTTAAACACCAGTCAACCCTACTGAGTAGGGGCAGTCAAATAGGTACAATGCTAAGTGAATCTAAGATGAAGGACCGGGATGATCAGATGGGCCAGGCTGCCATGCATCAAATCGTGCCATCATCTCTATGTATCGTGCGTCAGCCACTTCTCGATCAGCTCAATGAGCTTCCATCTGCTCTAGGTGGTAGGCTTCGACCTTCTCTCGAAGACTCTGAACCTGTATGTCTAAATGTGTCACTCTCTGGTAGAGTGTCGGTGGAGCGGGCTCGTCGATGTGTGCTCGGGCTGCTGCAGCTATGTCTCCAACGTCGACTTCGACCTCCTCGTCTGAGTCGACTGGTGCTCTGGCCTGCTGTCGTCTCCAACTAAGAACCCCGGTGGCCGACACCTCTAGACCCGCTAACGAAAAGTTCCTAAATCCTATTTCGTCAAAGTCGGTCATAGCGGTAATTTCACCAACGGTAATGTCACGACCGTGGTGATGAAGGAGGGATGTGATGATGTGGCAATATGGTGTGCGTACGCGTCCCTGGGTCGTGACACTGGACGCATGCAGAATGGTATGAAACATATGGAGTCCAATGTCTAGGTCAAGGTGATGGACTAGGGCATAAAGAAGGAAAGCATGAAAGGGTCGCATAGTCCCAAGGTCTCTGGTGGAGAGTGGTAAGATACAGCGGACCAGAACTCTATATAAGGCATAGTTCTGGGCCTGAAGTTCAATAGCTTGGAAGCGTCTATTTGCTGGGAGGTCTGCCCTATAGAAATAGGAGTGAATGGTATCTAGGGTAATCTCTGAGTAGGGAGGATCAAATGGGGGGTTCCTAGGAGGATAACAGCAGAATGTGGACTGAGAGGGTCGCAGTCCTAGGAATCGGTTCAACAAAGTCGGGGTTACAGTTAAAGGAATCCCTTGGACAGTGGTGTGAAACATAAGATTATCTTGTCGAATTATATTATTGTAAAATTCTGCGCATAAAGATTCATTAATGGTATGCGTGCAGAAGACAAGATTGTCCAATTGATAGAAGTTGATGATGTTCATGGCGACAGGGCATGATTGGGTAAAAAAGTGCCTATTGAGATAACTCATTTTAATAGGCTTGTAGATGGTTTGTGCAAACCTATTACATAACTCTAGGTTAGGAAATCTAGGGTCCGGACTAGGTTCGGCACCGGGGTTGGCCGGGTTTGGTCGGCGTCTTCTAAGTTAAGGAAATTAAAGGAAGAATAAAGATTTTGCATGAGAAAATAACTTTAAATGCAATAACAATAACAATAATCATACCGGACGGCTCGGGGAGGCATAGTTGAGAATGAGGACTTGCAAGATCTTCTTGAATAGAAAGAAGTGGAGAAGGAGGTTGATTTTGGTGTGGGAAGTGAAGGAGGTTCGGGTGCCTTATATAGGGAGTTCAACGGGGGCGCCCGGGCGCCCTGGTCAGGGTTACTGCCAAAGGCAGTGTAAAGGACTGGTTGGGGGCGCCCGGAACAGCCCGGGCGCCCTCAACAGAGAGCTTTTGCAGCTTTTGCTGCATTGGAGGTGATGGGGGTGCCCGCGTGGTTTCGGACGCCCTGGTCAAAAGCAAGAACAGCTTTTTGCCTAGGGTGTATGAAAAGTTGGGGTAGGGGGCGCCCGCGTGGTTCCGGGCGCCCGGAATAGGGTAGATAAAGACAAATTTTTAGTCTTGTCTACTTTTAACCATGGTTTAATCGGTTTAACCATGGTTTGAATTGATTTGACTGTTTTGACTGTGGTTTGACCATGTTAATCATGCTTTGACCACCTTTACCTTGATTTGACTATGTTGACCATGGTTTGACTGCTTTGACCATGGTTTGACTATGTTGACCATGGTTTGAATATGTTGACCATGGTTTGACAAATACAAGATTATCTCATCCTATGGGTATTAAAAGAATTTCCAATTGAGTCTTAATCCTACCGTCTCACCCAAAATCTAGGGTTTTCAATCACGTTAGCCTTATAGGTTTAGTGAGACAGGTTTTGATAGTTAAGACTGTTTTGAAAATTTTGATTTATTTTGAGAACAATTAAATTCTTGAAAAGATGTTTAAATCTACAAATAACTGAAATTTTGTGTTAGATTCGAATTTGACAAAAATTAATTTGAATTTGAATTTCAAAAATTGGCTTCCAGGTCTTGGCGAGGCACTAGGCCTTCTTTGGCCGTAGCCTTATGGGATTATCCACCCTTTCCTTGACAAAGCCTTTTAATGAAATTGCATTTTCAAAATTATTCTTTGAAAAATTTCTGGTCTAACTAGTTTGGGTTTTGGATCGGTAGCTTCGGCTAGTTCCGCCAGTCTAAAGAGACCAAGTGAACTTGATCTTATTAAAGTTGGTTTCCCTAACGTACTATCATCTCACCTCCACCCAATACTATGTTGTCAAGTTTCAGTTAAGTTTGTTTAGTCCTTAACTAACCATTCCTAAATCTAAGCATGGTAAATTGCAGGAACTTTAAATAAACAATCAAACAAGCAATTGCAATCAAGAATTAAAATTATTTATCTAATAATGAATATTGTTTTTAGTTTGGCTCCCCCTGGACTAAAGCCACGGTGATGGTTAGGCAAGATGTGAATCTTGTCCTTGGGGATCCAATACTGATTTGATCCAATCGGTTTGTTCAGGCATAGTTTAGGTACCCATGCCTGAATTTTACCTCTGGACTGATTCAGTACAGCAAAGTAAGATCTTTGCCGGGATTTGGTTCTATAGCCCAGTCCGGATCGATTTAGAACTGATTTCTGTTTTCCAAGGATCATGTCAAGACCCTTGGAACCAGATGTAAATCGTTCTAAAGCTGATCTAAGATCCTTAACCTGAGTTTTCAGGGAGGAGTTCTCCTTTTCAAGTTTTTCAACTTGAGTAGGAGTTCCTTCCTGAACCTTCTCGGTTAAGGGTTTAGAGTCAGCTCCCTCTTTCAGGAGTTTTACTTCCTGTCGGAGGGATTCGACTTGGAGTTTGGCTTTTGCCAAATCTCGAGAAAGAAATGAAATTAATTCAGTTAATTGACATCTATTAAAACCAGTTACCTTAATTTCGCCGTCTTCTGTAAATGTCAGCTCGTCGTCGTCCTGTTCTGATTCGGACTCAGTTCCAACTTCTTCTGAGGCGGTCAGAGCTAGGAGGTTGGATTGGGGTGCTTCTTCTTCTTCTTCCGAGGAAGACTCGTCCCAGTTTGCTTGGAGCGCCTTCTTTCTTCTTGTCTTTTTGACTTCCTTTAAGTTTGGGCATTCTGTCTTGTAGTGGCCCTTTTTCTTGCACTCGTAGCAGGTTACGTTGGGCTTGTTTTTATCACTTGCGGGTTCAGCTGGTTCGTCCTTTCTTCGGCTGATTTTCCGTTTGTTGGTTCGGTTCTTCAGCTCCTTGTAGTAGCTTCGGGCTAGTCGGACCAGCTTCGTTTGATCTTGCTCTTCATCTTCTGAGTCTGAGTTAGACTCGGGTTCAGGTTCAGGCTTCTTCTTCGTTGTTCTTAGAGTTTTACCTACAACGAAAGCAATACCTTTCTCGACCATATTGGTGTTAGTTTGTTCGTGCAGTTCTAGTTCAGAAAATAATTCATCTAATTTTATTTTTGAAAGATCCCTTGAGACCTTGTATGCATCTACCATAGATGCCCACAAGGTGTTTCTAGGGAACGCGTTTAAGGCATACCTTATTAAGTCACGGTTTTCAACCTTGTGACCTATTGTGTGAAGACCGTTCATTAACTCTTGGATTCGTGAGTGGAGCTGGGCTGCTGTTTCGTTGTCGGCCATCTTGATGGTGTAGAGTTTGTTTAGTAGTAGATCCCTCTTAATGATTCGAGTATCTGATGTCCCTTCGTGTAGCTCGATCAGTTTTGCCCAGAGCTCTTTCGCACTGTTGAAGGGGCCCACACGGTTCAGCTCCTCTTTCGTCAATCCGCATTGAAGCGTCTGAGTCGCTTTTGCGTCGGCTTCTATCTTACGCTTTAGGGCATTGTCCCATTCAGAGTAGCTTTGAGAAAGTCCTTCGGCGTTTCTGGGGATCTCCAGACCGGACTGGATAATGATCTACATGTCCACCTGAGTTTTCAGGTGGACCTCCATACGACTTTTCCAGTAGGAAAAGTCTTCTCCACTGAAGAGTGGAGGTCTGGCGGTGCTAAATCCCTCTTGCATGGTCATTTGATCTGTAAAAGAAAACTAACAAGAAAATGTCCCAAGACTTAGTCTTAGATTAGTAGTGCGGGATAAGAATAATAAAATATTAAAAAGAATTTAAAAAAAATTCGAATGAGAATAAGAAATAAAGAAAATCCGAAAAAATTTTCAAACTGGTGGTTGCACCAAGTTTGAACTTCCCCGCTCTGATACCACTTGTTGGATCGAGAAAACCGATAGAGGGGGGGTGAATATCGGAAATCGTTCGGAATTTCGTAAAGAGCAATTGCACAGCGGAAGTAAAAATAAACACAACACAGAGACACAGTCGATTTTACTTGGTTCGGAGCCTGTGTCGACTCCTACTCCAAGGCCCACGGTCGTTGACCGTTTACTTTGGGCAATTCTATATGAAGCGCAATAATAGTTACAGAATTTGGTTACAAAGTAAGTGCACGAAAATAATAATAAAGAATTGCGCTCTTCGTTACCGACGTCCGGAGTGTATTGACTTTTTCGAGGCAGCGGGACGTCGTCGGCTCGAGTTGGAGTGTTTCCGGAGCAAGGCACGAGCGTAGAAGAGCTTTGAGGCGTTGAAAAAATTGATGCTTGGAAGCCTTGGTCGAGGGCCCTTTATATAGGGCCAGGGGGCGCCCCCCACGTGTCCTTCGATCCGGTTCAATCTCGGTCAGCGTCTGATCCCCTTATCTTCGGGATCCGCTTTGACCGGGGCGCCCGGGTTGACCGGGTCATCTTATCTTCTGGCTTCGAAGGCTTCTGGTCTGAGGCATGCACATGGGGGCGCCCGGGACGCTGGGGGCGCCCGGGAGCAGCGGGGGCGCCCCGCCCAGCAGCTGTTCGAACCCTTTTTTCTTTGACTTGTTTTGTATGCACCTTGGGGGCGCCCGGGACACTCCGGGCGCCCTACTCAACCATTGCCTCTCTCCTTTGAGGCTTTATGAGCTGCAGACACACGTTCCTTCAGTCCTGCATCCAGGGTTAGTCCAAAACACAATGCAACAATCAAATATTTATTTATACAGCCTTAGCTGTCTTGGTTTTGACTTTGGTCTCCAAAATGGAGCCCTAGGTCGAACCGACGCCTACTGTTCCCTCGACGGGGAACGCGTCCTCACCTACTCCTCTCGGGAGAGTTTACCTGATGCCAACCGCTCCTTTGGTTGGACTTTTGCCTGACGGTCCTTTGTCAGGTCTTGGATACTGGCAGTCCTTCGCCAGTTGCCTAGCAGTCCTTCGCTAGGGCTTGGATACAGGCTGTCCTTCGCCAGTTGCCTAGCAGTCCTTCGCTAGGGCTTTGCTACTGGCAGTCCTTCACCAATTGCCTAGCAGTCCTTCGCTAGGGCTTGGATACTGGCTGTCCTTCGCCAGTTGCCTAGCAGTCCTTCGCTAGGGCTTGGATACTGGCACTCCTTCGCCAGTTGCCTAGCAGTCCTTCGCTAGGGCTTTATTACTGCACACTAGAGTAACTTATTAGAAACACAAGTAAGACTTAACTTTTGACCTCTGTTGCCATTATCAAAACACAGGTTTGACTTTGGTACATTCTGCACCAACACACCGGATATAAAGCAACCTCCTTCTCGGTGGAGAAACCTCTCCACAGTGTGTTTCAAACAAGGATATAGAATAAGCACAAAGAAACAACAAGAAGGATCTTACTCAAACACTTAGCAAGGATAAAAACACAGCAAGCTTCCCTGAGCTCCTCCCAGTGGCGATCTCACGCAAGAACCTTTCTTCGTGTCTTCCCACTGTCGGACTCCAAGCTTCTTGTTCTTTCCTTCAAGCGCTCAAGTAATGGATGATTGCTTCTCAATTGTTTGCTTGGAATGATGGAAACTTCAAGAACACAGCAAGCTCAATGTGGAGAACTCAAAGCACTGGAACTCAAGAGCACAAGCTGAAGGATTGTCGAGCTCTGCTCCACCGAAGCTCTCTCGTTCCTTTTGTTTCTCCACTAAGCAACAAGTGACCTCATCTCCAGCAGCCTACAGCTGCCTCACTGCCAACGTGCCAGCTACACTGAACCCTTACTGAACTTCCTGAGCTCCCTCAGCCAAGCTTCAGTCAGCGGCTTCAGTCCTGCAACTCCAGCTGTTGCAACCTGTGTGGAGAAAGGGACAAACCTGCTCCAAGGAAAGCCCTCTTTGACTTCTCCTTGAGTGTTTGAATCCTCCCCTGTCACCTGTAACTTAATCAGACTGTTAGAGCAGCAAATCAAGCAGTAAATCAAATATCAGAGATAATACAGCAGCGAATCGAATATGGTCAGACGCGATCAGAGCGTCTGACAGTGCATTTTGAATTAAAGTGATCGGTCACCAGACCGATCAGAGAGACTCCTGATCGGTCACCCGACCGATCAGGATGGTTACAGAGCGATCAGGATTCGTCCTGATCGATCCCCAACGCTCAATCAGAAATCGCGATTTCTTTGAGATTCTCCTGGACCGATCACCAGACCGATCTCAGGTCGTGGATCGTTCACCGGACCGATCCACCCTTATATGGGGCGATTTCTGAGTTTCGCAGGCTAAGCCTTCTGATCGGTCAACTGACCGATCAGGGAGCTTCCTGATCGGTCAGCAGTCCGATCAGGTCATCACCAGACCGATCAGGAACCGTCCTGATCGGGTCAGCAGTCCGATCAGGTCATCACCAGAACGATCTGCACAGTGATCCTAATCGGTCACCAGACCGATCAGGAGCAGTTAAGCAAGGGAACTCAACCTCACTGCTCGCTCCCTGATCGGTCACCAGACCGATCCTGATCGGTCACCAGACCGATCAGGAGCAGTTAAGCAAGGGAACTCAACCTCACTGCTCGCTCCCTGATCGGTCTGGTGACCGATCAGGAGCCAGTCAATGGGTGAAACGTATACTCCCTGATCGGTCACCAGATCGATCAGGAGCAACACAGTAGGTTCCCAACCTCACTGTGTGCTCCCTGATCGGTCACCCGACCGATCAGTCATCTCTGGATCGGTCACCAGACTGATCCACGAAGGAGCAGCGTGCTAGAATCCCTGATCGATCACCAGACCGATCCAGGGACTCAAACTCAGCCCTCCAAGCTAAGGATTTTCCATCTAACTCTCCAAGTTGGGACTTTTCACCTAGCCCTCCAAGCTAGGACTTTTCACCTAGCCCTCCAAGCTAGGACTTTTCACCCAACCCTTCCGAGTTAGGACTTCATCCAACCTAGCCCTCCAAGCTAGGCACCTGACCCTCCAATCCAGGACTTTTTCACCTAATTCTCCAGGATGGGAATTTGCACCTAACCCTCCAAGTTAGGACTTTTCACCTAGCCCTCCAAGCTAGGACTTTTCACCCAACCCTTCCGAATTAGGACTTTTCCAACACCTAGCCCTCCAAGCTAGGATTTTTCACACCTAACCCTCCAGGTTAGGATTTTTCCAACACCTAGCCCTCCAGGCTAGAATCCTCCATATCATGCCTAATCCTCGATCAGGACTTAATCATAATCATCATCATCATCAACCTAAACTAAAATCGTTGTCAACACCAAAACAACAATCAGGGCCAGACTGCATCAACAATAATGCCCTAAAGGCATAACATCATCTTCATTCATTATCTTCATTCATAAGTCATGACATACATACATAATTATGCCTTGAGGCATAAACATCATCTTAGTTCATAAAGCTTGGATGATCATGGTACATAAGGTAAGCATGCATTACATACATGGTACATATCACATAGCATACATAATCATAGTATCTATCATAAAGCATGCATGGGTAGGATCTATATGAGCATAACACATTCTACCTAGGTTCATGGTATTCAACATAGAACATGCATAGACCTTCATAACCATATATCTATCATAGGCATTTAACATCATACATGCATTATTCTACATAAACATGAGGCCTACATCACAATACATGTGTTCATGGTATATGGTCTAAAACATTCATGAATAAACATAGCACATAACCTAAACATACAAAGTCATGATATATAGCACATAAAGCTAGGGTTTTAGGTAACATAAAAATTCTTACAACATGCTTAAACATATACATTCATCATAGTAACCATAAACAAGTATCCTTGAAACTTTAACCCAACCCAAACCCTAGATTATGAGATTGGCCGAAAGTTTAATAGGAGGAGATCCCATTATTCAAGCAACATGAAAGGTTCCATAAGTAAAAGAAAGCTCATACATTACATACAATGTCATAGAAAGCCATTAGACCCCATAATTGGAGCTAACCCTAAGTCCTAGCCCTACAACTTGACCTTGGATGAAACCCTAGAGGGTCACAAGTACATGGAAAAATTCATATCATTCACAATTTACATCCAACCCCATACATACAATGTCATAGGAAGTCATTAGAACCCATGATTGGGGCTAACCCTAAGTCCTAGCCCTACATCTTGACCTTGGTCGAAACCCTAGAGGGTCACAATCACATGGAAAAATTCATATCATTCACAATTAATATCCATTATATCATAAGGAAACATAATAAACATGCTTGGAGGGTTAGATCTAATCCTAACCATGACATGTTGATAGTGGCCGAAACCCTAGAGGGTCTTAGGGTGCTACAAAATTTCCCCAAATCATAATTTATACTTTACTTATCATAAGAAAATATTAGGAAACAAAAGTGGGATTTTAACATCATCTTAGACCCAAAAACATACTTTGGCCGAAATTCCTAGAAGCCCTAATGTAGCGCCCACCCCTTACTGTTAGGCGGCGGCGTTACCTTTAACCCTTTTTTTTTCTTACTTACTTATATCATTGCGTATGAATCTAACATTGCAGCGGAAATGAAACATAACTAAAAGCATATGCAACGATAAGGAAGTGATAACGTCATATAACATCTAATAGCATCCATACTTAAATAGACTCCAAAAGAACTAGCAAGTATCATGCATAAAGTAGCAACATATGTCTTATTAGAAATAAGAACTAAGTCTATAGATAGCACTAAAGTGGATCGATCAGTCAAGTCACCACCACACACATTAGCCTTTCCTGCAGCTTCCCTTTCTTTAGAAATTTCTATGTTGATCTGCAACATAAGCAAGCAAACTATAAGTATAAAACTTAGTAAGCTTTTTCCTACTCACTAAATCCGTACATCGCATGCATTTTAAAACATATAACATTTCATGGATAGCATAAAATTCATAAGGCACATAAGATACATGAAGACATATAAACATAGAACATGTGTATTTCAAAACATTAGGATGCTCTTTGGAAAACATACTAAATAATACTTTAAAATCATATACATCATCTTCTTTGGGGTCCCCGGCTTTGTACCCATTCTTTCTTTTGCGCGCATACCCCTATGTAGGATGCGAGGTAGCTAATCCCGACCTACAGGGGTCTACATTCTAGGCTTACTATCTGTCAGCCTAGGAACAACTTCGGTAGTCCAGAACCGTGGATCTTCTTCAAGACCCGGTACAAGCCATTCTTTAAAGTAAACTACATATATGCATTCTTTTCTTTTCTTTCTTTCTTTCATATAGAACATGCATTCCTTTCTTTCTTTCTTTCTTTCATATTGCATGTACTATAGACATTCAATCATTCATAATCATAAGCATACTTTCATATATAGAACATGCATTCCTTCTTTCTTTCATATTGCATGTATTATAGGCATTCAATCATTCATAAACATAGGCATACTTTCATGTCGTAATCATTAGCATAAATAGCAAGACATGGAAGGACCTTTCTTTTAACACATGTAAGTGAAGCAACCATCATGCTAGTTTCATCAATACATCATACTTATAACATGCTTGTCTTAATTAAGGCAATAAGTTAGTTTAATCTTTCTTTTCTCATCTTAATACATGCTGGCCGAAACTTCATAGCAAGGATATCATAGCATAAGAGTCATATAATCATGGAAATAAAAACATACATTACATATGTGGTCATTTACAAGTACACTGGTAGTCTAGACTTCACTAAACACTAGTTTAGGTGCATGAATTATACTTGAACTTATTCTTAGCCTTTATTCTAGTAATTGGCCAAAATTCACAGTATGTATAACATGGTATAAAAGTTCATATAACATGTAAACAAAAACATATTTTACCATTAAGGTCATATACAAGCATAAAGGTAGTCTAGGCTTCATTAAACACTAGTTTAGGGGCATGCTTTGTACTCGAACCTATTCTTATCCCCTATTCTTGTAATTTGTTGAAACTCACAGTAGGGATTTCATAGCATAATCATTCACCTAACATGGGAATAAAAGCATATTTTTCATAAGAATTCATTCACAAGTACAAAAGTAGTTTGTACTTCACCAAACACTAGTCTAGGTGTATGATCTAGAGTTCTACTTGGATTATCATGCATATGGGTACATGTAACATTTTTCTAAACATCAATACATAGAATGAAGCATGAGTTTAGGCTCAAACAACTTAGATAAGGTACTGACCCTAAGGTATAAATTATTTCCATCATGAAATAAAACACCCAATCACATGCATATCACTTGATTTAACCATAACTTCATGAAGGTCTATAAAAATCTGTTTTAAGGCATAATTTAAGGTCCCTTGGCCGAATGTTACAGCGGTCCCTTAGCATAGATTCCACAAAATTTCGTGGCCTAAAACATTTATATAGCAAGGAAACAATCATTAGAACAATAGCCTACTTCATGCATCAACATTTATCCATTTCATGACTTGGCCGAATTCTTCCAAGTCCTTTACATCATGGAGGGCATTCAAACACCATGTATCCATCATATATTCATTGCAAAAAGGTAGTAACAATTTCATGAACTCTTCCTTTAAGGTTTTGGACATAGAAAAGGGGGTACCCCTTTAGGCCGAAACTTCCCTCAAGGTATTCTTCCATTTTCTTTCACCCAACATCACAAGCAAACATAAAAATCATAAAAATACATAAAAAACCATTATGTTGCAGGTGAGGGAGTCTTACCACTTGTTCTTATGTTCCCAAAAGATCTCCAAATTTTGGAGAAGAAAAGACCTCTTAAACTCTAGTACTCCTCTTGTTCTTCTCTTCTTTTGGTCCGGTTTTCTCTAGGAGGTGAAGGACTTGAAAATGGTAGCAAGGGGACCAAGGATTTTGGTGAGGAAGAGGAGGAAGGAGAAGAGTTTGGTGGAGAGAAAAGGGGAAGGTTTCTTGGTCGAAATGCATTAGGCATTTCCTCCTCTTCATGGCCTTTTATGATGAGTAAAGAGGCAAGCACCTCTTTAATGGTGTCTCTTCATCTTCTTTGTGTCTCTTCATCTTCTTTCCCACTTATCTACAATTCCCCATCCTCTTCTAATAGCACTCCCTTGCTAGGTGAATTGGTTAGTGCATGCATGGTTGTAGACTAGGTCCAAGGTTCAATCCTTGGTGCATGCACTTTATTTTTATTTTCTTTTTATTTCATTTTTCCTTATTTTCGAAAATTCCCTAAAACTCACCCATAATCATGCTAATATTCCTAATTAAAATTCTTTTATATTTATATTAAATTCTACCTAATTAAAACCCATTTTTGGAGCCCATATAAGGCTCATTAGTACTTAACTTCTCAATTTAAATAGGAAAATCATGCTAAAACTCACCCATAATCATCCTAATATTCCTAATTAAAATCCATTTATATTTATATTAAATTCTACCTAATTAAAACTCATTTTTGGAGCCCATATAAGGCTCACTAGTACTTAGCTTCTCAATTTAAATAGGAAAATCATGGATTACTAGGCTAAACTTCATACTAGTATCCCTAGGTCCCTCAAACACTATCTAGACATGATCAATATTTTAAAGGAAATATTGAAAAAATTTTCCGGGTCATTACACCTAATCCATTGTTTTCTCAATATAAATCCCAAACAACATCTTAAATCATGATAAACAACATAAACTATTATACCACAGGTGAGGGAGTCTTACCTTTCTTTATCTTGGTTATAAACCTTGAATAGAAGAACAAAAGAAAACCTTCTTGACCCTAGAACTCTCCTTAGCCCTTGTAGCCTTGTAGGAAGCCTTGGATCCTCAAGATGAAAGTCTTCTTGTGAAGCTTTTCCAAGGGAAAAGCTGTTAGTGATATGAGAGAAGTGTCCTAAGGCAATCGCCTTATGATTGTAATTATTTATTTTTTATATAAATGAATATTCACTATTTGAGTATACACGATTATTTGATTAAGATCTTAAGCTCATTTACTGAATGTCCACAATACAATTCACAGTATGAGAGAATTTGTGATGAATTCACAACTAGTGATTATCTCTACATGTGTAATTGTGAAGTATTGAAATTGTCCCTAGTCGATGAATTGATAAATACGGATACTATCAATTCTGTTGAGACTAGCATGGGTTATTCTCTAATCAGCTGATTCTCACTGGCTGGTGACATGGAGATGTCCGGAGATAAACATGAATGCTAGTTAAGGGAACTAGTTCATTGGAGTGACTGGCTGTAAAACTTCATATGGTAGTCTACATATAGATATGTCAGTGAAGTTCTTACTGCAGCTTAAGTGCGATGTTCCTTTGACTTGCGGTGTTCAAGTCATCTTGGTCATGGAGACTTATACTTTGACATCTTAAACAAGCATCTCCAAGGAGGTTTGGACCCAGGATGATTGGGTATAAGCCGAAGTGCCCGAAGATGTTTGAACAGCCTACAAAGGATTCACCACTCCTTGCGAGGAGATGTATACCCGAGGCCTATCGTCGGATTGTTACCCGAAGCCTCTGGCCAAAGCATGACATGTTCAGAGTATGAATCTCTTAAATACATGAGAGTAATTAGAATCCATAGGACGAGGAAACGTTACTTGGGCTAGGTGTGACGTAGTCAGCCTAGTGGGGACTGACACACATAGACCATGTCCTGAACCAAGTGGGTATAAGATGGTGAAGGGAATGGAGTATGATTCATTATAGCTGCTGAAGGAATTCAGAATCATTTCTGAGATCAACCGTTGATCTTTCAATTAATTGGGGAGCATGATGTACTACTAGGTGCCACTCATGATCGTTCTATAATTAATTAGTTAATTATGGACGACCAACATAAATTGAAAGTCTATTTAGTCACACGCATAACGAGTAATTCGAAGGATTTAAAACGAGTTGAGAATTGGATTCTCCAATCGAGATAGACTATTTTTGGTAAGTCCAAATAATAGTCAAAACTGAATTTATTTCAGACGCATCGGAAGCATAGAATGGCTAAGTCTTTTAAAGACTTAATGGGTGAATTAAATAAGTTTAATTCATTAAGGGATTAGATCTAATTAGGGTTAGATGGGCCGGCCAAGAAGGGGGCCTCCTCTCTTCTTGTCATGGTCGGCCACCACCATAAGAGGATAAGGCTATTTTGGTTTTGTTTTATAAAATAGACCAAAGGTTGGTTGATTTTATAAAAGGTTATATAAATTTTATATATATAAATTTTTATAATGAACCAATGGTTGGTTTGTTTTATAAATTTTTATATAATGAACCAATGGTTGGTTTGTTTTATAAATTTTATATAATCATGCCAAAAGAAAGAGAGCCTTGATTATGGATTGATTGAGAAATTATTCCATAATCAAGAAGAAGAAGCTTGATCATGAGAGCCTTGATTATGGATTGATTGAGAAATTATTCCATAATCAAGGAGAGGTTTGCTTGGGTATTAAGAAACCTCTCCCTATATAAAGGACCCAAGGGGTGCCATGGAAGGAGATCGATCCAAGAATTGCTTGGGCTCTCTCCTCTTCTTCTCTCCCTCTCTCTTGGCCATCCATAGGCCTTCCTTCTTTCTTCTTGCCGTGAGCACAAGGAGACGCATCAAGGCGACGAAGTTCTTCCTTGCGACGATCTTCCTCTTCGGCCAACCTTGGTGGTGAGTCTTTTAATTTGATAACTCTCTCAGTTTTCGTCGTGTTCACGGAGAATCTAGTAGTTCTCGTGAACACGAAACTCATGGCTTAGCGAAGTCATCCCGACGATACTCGGCGTGGATACGAATAGAGGCGGAGCTTTCAAGGGACGCAAACGGTTGGATCTCGTCCCTTCTTCCAAGTTACGCAAGGTAATTCGTAGAGTAATTTCCTTTTCTGCAAAAATTTTATATTACGATTATGTGAACACATTGCATGCTTAGGATATGTGTTAGAATAATTTAGAAAATTATTCATGTTTTTGTTTCCGCTGCATGTAATTATGTAACAATTACAATACGTGTCCGCGTCGGCATGCACCCGGTCCCAACAATGGTATCAGAGCCGGTTAGTGTTCGACATAATCATATAATTGTTTTGCGGAAAACTTTGTCATGATCTCAATTTTGAAAAATTTTCCAATTATGAAAACTTTCTAATTATGGTAAATTTTAGATTTAGGAATTTCAAAGTTTGAAAATCCTCATGAAATTTCTCAAACTTTTGAAATATCTCTGTTTCTGAAATTTTATGATAATTGTGAAAACTTTCCATTTTTGGAAACTTTCCAATTTTGGAAATTTCCTAATTTTGGAAATTTTCTAATTTTAGAAATACGTAAGTTTTCTTTGTACCAAAAACTTACAATAATTTTGAAAACCTTTTAATTTTGGAAACTTTCCATTTATGAAAAGCTCGTAATTTTGGGCACTTTCTTTTCATGAAAGACTAGACATTTTATGGAAACATTAATTGACAATTAAATTCAAATTGGTTTTAAAATTATTAACAAAATTCTTTACTTTGGGGAGTGCCTCGGGGAGCCACCCAAATTAAAGTTAGTTGTTATAATTTAATTTCCTATTTTGAATATGAATTGTTAAAATTGATTTGGGTAGGCTTCGGGGAGCCATCCAAATTATATTATTAACAAGTTCTTTAATTGTCAAGTTTAATTTGGTTATGCCTCGGGGAGTAGGCCAAATTAGATTTACAATAAATTTCTTTTCTTTGGAGGGTACCTCAGGGAGCCACCCAAAGTAAATAATTTGTTGTAATTAATTATCCATAAATAAAATATGTGATCAAATCTTGAAAATTTTTGAGGTGATTCTCAAACGATAATTTCCTTATTTGATTTATGAGGTGATGCTCTTACATATTGTTGTCTCCAAAATTAATTAGGAAAAATTATTTCCTATAGAGTTTATTTCCTTAAATAAGATTTTCATGAAAATAATATGTGATTGAATTAAGGGAATCTGTCTCTTAATTTAATAAGATTTGATTTAGAGAAATCAAAGTCTTAAACATATTATTTCCGAAATTGATTATGACAATTTAAGAAATTGTTTCCCAAAACAATTCCTTGAATAAAGTGTGAAATTAGAATTAGGAAATCCGGTTCCTAATTCAATTAATGAGACTTGATAAATTAAGTCACATACATACTTTATTAAGGAAATCGTTAGAACATGACATAATTATATGTCATGAATGTGCTTAAAAGGAAAAGGATGAGACCCAAAACCCCTTACAAAATATTAAGGCCAACAACTTCCATTAATATGGTTAGAACTGGAGTTTTGTTTTTCGTTTGGGTTGATGGACACATCCATGCCCGGCTTGAACCTCAACATGTTCAAACCATGGAATTAGTTTATGATTAATATAGTTAGAGTCAGAGGTCAATCCTTAGTTTTGGTTGTTGGACACATCCAAGCCTGACTAAACGATTGAATGAGCTCCAACCATATTAGAACTATTTCTTGATTAATGGGTCAGCCTTAAGCTTGGAGCATCGATTTGTTGTGCCACAACCAAGGTCGATGTAAAGAGAGGTGCAGTTGGGTGCTATGTATATTGTTGCATACTTGTTAATGAGTTAACAACCCAATGATTTATGCAAACATTCAATTAGTTGATAGCATATTAATGTGATAGTTACATATGTATAATATGTAATCAGTATAATTACCTACCTTCATAGCTAAGAATAACTTGATGGACTCTAACCATGGTTGTTCTTATCTATGGTTGGATATCAACCTATTTGGAGATGTTCCTATGATCTCCCGAATTGATAAAAAGGGTTATTCAATTCGAAAAATAAATAGGATTTAATTAATGTATATTGATGCATTCTTTATCATTCTTCTCACATAAGCTCAATTTGTATTTCTAGGATAATCACTGATCATGTCTTCTCTGAATTTGCGTTCCAT
>JAGFNQ010000633.1:155681-177218 GCA_024364735.1 Boesenbergia rotunda
TTAGTAATATGAGAGAAGTGTCCTAAGACAATCGCCTTATAATTATAATCGTTTACTTTAATAAATGAATATTCACTATTTGAGTATACATGTTCATGTATATGATTGAGATCTTAAACTCATTTACTGAATGTCCGCAATACAACTCACAGCATGAGAGAATTTGTGATGAATTCACAACTAGTGATTATCTCTACATGTGCAATTGTGAAGTATTGAAATTGTCCCTAGTCGATGAATTGATAAATACGGACACTATCAATTCTGTTGAGACTAGCATGGGTTATTCTCTAATCAGCTGATTCTCACTGGCTGGTGACATTGGGATGTCCGGAGAGAAACATGAATGCTAGTTAAGGGAACTAGTTCATTGGAGTGACTAGTTGTAAAACTTCATATGGTAATCTACATATAGATATGTCAATGAAGTTCTTACTGCAGCTTAAGTGCGATGTTCCTTTGACTTGCGGTGTTCAAGTCATCTTGGTCATGAAGACTTATACTTTGACATCTTAAGCAAGCATCTCCAAGGAGGTGTGGACCCAGGATGATTGGGTATAAGCTGAAGTGCCCGAAGATGTTTCAACAGCCTACAAAGGATACACCACTCCTTGCGAGGGGATGTATACCCAAGGCCTATCGTCGGATTGTTACTCAAAGCCTCTGACCAGAGCATGACATGTTCAGTGTATGAGTCTCTGAAAGACATGAGAGTAATTAGAATCCATTGGACGAGAAAGACATTACTTGGGAATGGTGTGACGTAGTCAGCCTAGTGGGGACTGACACACATAGACCGTGTCCTAAACCAAATGGGTATAAGATGGTGAAGTGAATGAGGCACGACTCATTAAAGCTGCTGAAGGGTTTCAGAATTATTTCTATGGTCAACCGTTGATCTTTCGATTAATTGGGGATAATGATGTACTACTAGGTGCCACACATGATCGTTCTATAATTGGTTAATTATAGACGGTCAACATAAATCGAAAGCCTATTTAGTCACACGCACTACGAGTAATCCGAGGGATTTAAAATGAGTAGAAAATTAGATTTTCCGATCAAGAGAGATATGTCGAATCTGAATTTTTCAGAGACGCATCGGAAGCATAAAATGGCTAAGTCTTTTGAAGACTTATTGGACGAATTAAATGAGTTTAATTCATACGGTTAAGACATTGGTTTGGCCGGCCAAAGAGGGTCCCCACCCTCTTTGGTTTCGCCGGCCACAATAAGAGGGAGAACCAAATTGTTTGGTTCAAATTATAAAATAAACCGCGCGTGGTTTGTTTTATAAAATTATGGATAAAGAAATTTATATAAAGAAATTTTATAAAGAGATTTATTTTCATGGAAATTAAAATTAACCTTGGATTGGTTCATTTTATTTTATAAAATCAATAATGGATTGATTTACCATGATAATGAAATTTATAGAAATTTATTCTTTTTATGGAAATTAAAATGAACCATGGATTGGTTTATTTTATTTTATAAAATCAATTATGAATTGATTTTTCCATGATAAGATAAATTTATAAGATAGATTTCTTGGAAAATTTATTCCATAATAAAAGGGGAGACATGGTTGTTTTTATTATAAATTAAGTTATAATAAAAACTTAGCATAACGGAATAATTCATAAGAAATTTATAAGATAAATTTCTTGTAAAATTTATTCTATAATAAAAGGGGAGACATGATTGTTTTTATTATAAATTAAGTTATAATAAAAACATGGCATAACGGAATAATTCATAGAAAAATTTATAAGATAAATTTCTTATGAAAAATTTATTTCGTTAAAAAGGAGACTTGGCGATAAAGAGGCTACTATATAAAGGTGCAAAGGCAAGGCTTGGATATTAATTCAAGTGATCAAGGATTCTTGCCTTGCCTCTTTTCCTCTCCTTCTCTCCCTCTCCCTCCTTAAGTGGGCGCCGGCCCTAGAAGGGCTTCTTGTTGCCGTGAGCCACCTCCACCAAGAAGAAGCTGAAGAAGAAGAAGAAGCGGATCGCGACTCCTTCCTTCCTCCCGGAATACGGATTCCGTTCTTCGTTTGGTGGTTAACTTTCATCTCTCTCTCTTGATATTCTTGTTGTGCCTTTGGAGAATCTAGTAGTTCTTGTCGGCACGAAACTCGTGGCTTTGCGAAGTCATCCCGAAGAGAACTCGGCGTGCATGCGAATAGAGGCGGAGCTTCCAAGGGACTCTACGGTTGGATCTCGTCCCTTACTTCAAGTTACGCGAGGTATCAAGTAAATTAGTTTACTTTCTGCAAAATTTTAATTTATGATCATGTCTACACAATATAAGGTTGCATGCTAGATACGTGGTTAAAATAATTTGAGAAATTATTTATACTAAATCTTCCGCTGTACGTAATTAAATTTTAAAATTACGAACCTGTATCCATGTCAACATGCACCCGGTCCCTACACTTCTTCCGCGCCCTCCCGAAGGCCTCATCCTTCTTCACATTCTCATTTCCCCAATGCTGCTTGTGAGGAGGCCTTTCAGTCCAGAACCTTCAAGTTGCTCTCCTGCCGATCAATTGATGTTCCTTTTCTATCCGAGCATTGTCCCTCCATCATGGAGATAGTCACCTTCTACAACCTTGGCTTTCTCCTCTCCCTGGAGCGGACGATAAACTATGATCTTGTCTCGGAGTTCTACAACAACCTTCAACAAGGGCCTCAAGGTGGCTTTGAGTTTACTACTCGTGTCGCCAAGAGGGACCTTGATTTTTCTTATGACATCCTGGCAATGTATCTTGGCGCTCGTCGATCGCCAAACTTTTACTCCATCTACCCTTAGCTTCCTGAACCCTTGCTGCCTCCCTTTGCGGACGTTACCTCTGATAGCATTTACCAACACTTCTTCGGACATCCTCGACCGGCTGGTCTTGATGAGTTAGGGCCTAATTTTCTGACTTTTGCGGCCCTTCGACTTTCTCCTACTGATTACGTACTCTTCAAGATAATCACCAACTGCATCCTACCGATCACTTCAAAACCCTTAACCGAGATCCGACCCTACCACTGCTTGATGCTCTATGGCATGCATTGCTGTCTTGACTTTGACATTATTGAGAGCATCTTTCAGTCCATCATTTCCTATCATGAGCCCAGTCGTCGCACTGTCTATATGCCTTTCGGTCATGTCATCACAGACTGGCTTATGTCAGTAGGTGTTGATTTGACTAAGGGCAGGATAGTGCCCATGGTCAGACAGGATTGCCGATTGGGCAAACGCGCGTTTGCCAAATCTGGTATTGTTGTTGGGCCAGACGATCAGACTCTTGTATGGAAGGATGGGCGAGGTTTAAGCGAGCTTCCTAGGGGTGCGCATATTCAGATACCACCAGCCCCAGCTGCTCATCAGGATGCTCCCGTTGCTGCTGACTATGACGATGAGCCAGATCTATGATGGCAGATTGCCGAGCTTGATTAGATCATCCAGTACGATCTTCATTTGCGAGAGCTTTATTACGATGAGGCCCGCTTGGAGTTCCGATCCTTCGATCACAGACTGACCGCGGTGGAGTCCGATGTCTCGAGGGTCCGTACTCTGCAGCAGACTTGGTATGATGTGTGGCGCCGCACACATTTCCTGGAGATGCACCCTCTGGTAGTGCTGCACCAGAGTCTTTTGTTCCTGATGATGCCATGATGGATGACCCTATGCATGATGACCCTCCTGCTGATGGATGATTGTACTCTGATTCAGCTTTGTGGTATTTGATGATTTGACGGATCTGTCCATCCTGACTATTCGCCATTGTGGTTTGGTGTTGACTTTGATGCATTGATATGCATCTAATTTTGTGTCTGATTTTGTTGTATGATGCACTTGACTTTTCGGCTATGATCTTTGACGAGATGTTGCTTATGCTTTGTCATTTAACATTATGCCTTGTTATGCGATGCTATTTTATTGTTATCATCATGTATGCCTTAATATGCATTGCTATGCTTATGACTTCATATAATCATATGATTATTTTTCCATGCCTTATCTTTATCATATGTTTTCAAATTTAAATCAAATCTTTTGTTGTTTTGGGATTCCCCTAGGGTTGAGTGGGAGTATGTTTAAACTTAACAACCCGCCAACACCCTTTTCGGTGTTTGACAAAGGGGGAGAGTGAGGTTGGTTAAGTTTAGGATGATCATGTTGTAGGGGGAGGATCCTGATTTCCCTATGATTCTAAAATTTGAGAAAATTAGATTCGAATCCTAAAACTTAAAATCGGGGTGTCAAACAACAAAAAGGGGGAGATTGTTGATGCAGTCTGACCCTGATTGTTGTTTTGGTGTAGACACCGATATTAGTTTAGGTTGATTAGATGATTATGATTAAGTCCTGGTCATGGACTAGGCATACCTAGTGGGACTAGGTTGGATGAAATCCTAGCTTGGAGGGCTAGGTGATGGAAAATCCTAACCTGGAGGGTTAGGAGTGGAAAAATCCTAGCTTGGAGCGCTAGGTGTTGGAAAATCTTAACCTGGAGGGTTAGGTGTGGAAAAATCCTAGCTTGGAGGGCTAGGTGTTGGAAAATCCTAACCTGGAGGGTTAGGTGTGGAAAAGTCCTAATCTAGAGGGTTAGGTGTATGAAATCCCAGCTTGGAGGGCCAGGTCCAAGCTTGGAGGGCTAGGTTGATGAAATCCTGGCTTGGAGGGCCAGGTCCTAGCTTGGAGGGCTAGGTTGATGAAATCCCGGCTTGCAGGACCAGGTCCTAGCTTGGAGGGCTAGGTTGATGAAAGCCCCGCTTGGAGGGCCAGGTCCTAGATTGGAGGGCTAGGTTGAAGTCCCAGTGAGTGAAGCTGGGCATGGAGTCTTGGTCCGAGGGATCAAGCACGAGTCGGAGATGGGTCGGAGGCTGGTTCTCATGACTTAGAGTGGGTTTGGCCATGGCCGGATCGGTCTGGTGACCGATCAGGGATGTTGGCACGGAGTTCCCTCTTGGATCGGTCTGGTGACCGATCCAGCGATGTCTGATCGGTCTGGTGACTGATCAGGGAGCTTCCAGTAACTTTGGCAAACCTACTAATCGGCTCCTGATCGGTCTGGTGACCGATCAGGGAGAAACCGTGACCGATCAATCTGAACGATCAACTATCGCGAGGTTTCTCACCCTGACTGATCAGGCTGGAGCCTTATCGGTGTGGGATCAGCCTGATCGGTCTGATGACCGATCAGCCAGTGGATTTCAGGCGGCATTGTGGTAAGCTGATTTCTGGATCGGTTTGGTGACCGATCTAGTGACCGGTCAGGGTGACCGATCATACGAGCTAGCGATCCCATGTTTCTCACTGGAGACCGATTAGGTTGGAGCCTGATCAGTCTGGGATAGTCCTGATCGGTCCGATGACCGATCACTTTAATTCAAACACGCTGTCAGACACTCTGATCGCGCTTGCTTTCACTGATACGCTACTGATGTCACTTTGATCTTCTCTGCTATTACTGATATGAGTTTGATTTCATTTGCTAAACCTCTGATTGAGTGTGCAGGTGACAAAGATGGATTCAGACACTCAAGGAGAGTCAATGAAGGCCTTTCCTTGGAGCAGGTTTGTCCATTTTCCATCTCAGGTTGCAACGGCTGGAGCTGCTGACTGCAGCTGCTGACTGGAGCTTGGCTGAGGGAAGCTCAGGGAGTCCAGGGAGAGCTCAGTGGTAGCTGGCATTTGCAGGTGAGCAGCTGGAGGCTGCAGTGAGGTGGTTACCTGGTGATCAGAGAGCTGGGACTTAAGGCTTGGTGGCAAACAAGTCTCAGTAACGAAGTTCTCTACGTTGTGCTTGTGCTTGTGCTTGTGCTATTTGCTATTCCATCATCTTGAGCAAGCAACTGTGATCTTTGAAGCAACCTTCTGTTACTTGGGCACTTGGGAGTAAGAGAAACAAGAAGCTTGAGTCCATCTGCGAGAAGACACGAAGAGGAGAGTCTTGCGTGAGATCTGCGCTGGGTGGAGCTCGGAGAAGTTTGCTTGTGTTCTTATGGTTTTAAGTGCTGAGTAAGATCCTTTTTGTGTTTCTTGTACTTTATACTTTATCATCTTTAAACGCTGTGGAGAGGTTACTCCACCGAGAAGGAGGTTGCTTTTATCCGGTGTTCACCGAGGCTTGATCTGCCGACGATCAAGGGATCGCCCACCTTAAGGGCACGCCAAGGAGTAGTGGCAAGTTATCCCCAAACCTTGTAAATCCTCTTGTTAGCGTTTTGCATTTGTGCTTAGCTAGGTTATACTTCTGCATACTCTATTTTCTTTAGCTTCCGCTGTGCTAATAACACTTGGGTGCAGAAAATCGATAAGTGGTAAACTTTAAGTGTCTGGCTACATTCACCCCCCTCTGTAGCCATCCAAGTTCCAACATAAGACATATGCCAATTATGAGTAATAGGATCTTATTCTTTTTCTTTTGCCATGTCGCAGCCACACACACACTTGCCCCTCCTACTGCTTCCTTTAGCTTAATATCCTCTTGCTTGATCTACAGTATAAGAAAACAAAACTTATAAGCACATATGTTTAGTAAGACCCTTTTCTACTCACTAAAACCTTACATCACATATAGTCAATAGAAAGAGCATAATATAGAGAGTGTAACATAAAACAAAAACATATCATGAGAAGATATTCATAAAGCATTTGACATGAGGAGGCATATAGATGTATATGAAAACACATAATCATATGGGAGTGCTTAACATGTAATGAAAGTGCATATGGCATAAGATGTACTTGACATAAACATAAGCACATATCATACTTGACATAGAGAAGTTCTTGTCATAAAACATAAGCATATAAAATACTTGACATGGAATAGATGCATAACATGAATGAATGCATGAGTTAAATGCACATAACATAAGGATGCTTATTTGAAAATCATAATTATAAGTACTTAAACATAAATCTCAATATCATGGGGGGCCTCAGCTTGTACCACATACATACATCCATCATTTGCGTGCATCCCTAAATAATGCGAGGTAGCTAGTCTCGATCTACTAGGGTACTAGGTTACCTTCAACCTAGGGACGGCTACGGTAGTCCAGAACCGAGGCTTTCATAAGGAGCCCATCCCTATTGGACAGCTACGGTAGTCCCAGAGCCGAGGACAACTACGGTAGTCCCAGCACCAAGGCTTTCTAAGGAGCCTATCCCTTGGACCTTACTTGGGTCTGATACAAGCCCATACATAAAGTAAAATAGCTTCACATGCTTCTTTTTACATCATAAGATATGCTCTTGGCATTTCATCATTCATAGAACTTAGATAGCATAATTAAAGACATAAACATGATCTTAATACATGAAGCATGGTATAAAGTATACTTAGCATTTCATCATTCATAGTTAATGCATAACATCATTATGCTTTAAAGGCACAACCATAGACTTGATTCATAAGGTATGTCATGGACACATCATTATGCCTTAGAGGCATGAACATCATCTTAAATCATAAGGCATGACATACATACATAATTATGCCTTAAAGGCATAAACATCATCTTAGTTCATAAAGCTTGGATGATCATGGTACATAAGGTAAGCATGCATAGATTAATTTTTTTTACATACATGGTACATATCACATAGCATACATGATCATGGTATATATCTTAAAGCATGCATGGGTAGGATCCATAAGAACATGATACATACTACATAGTGTTGGATCGAGAAGAACGATAGAGGGACGGGTGAATATCGTAAAACGTTTCGGATTTAGAGAGAGTATGCACAACGGAAAATTAACACGAAAGCCAAACACAAACACCACGATTTACTTGGTTCAGAGTCGCGGTCGGCTCCTACTCCAAGGCCCACGGTCGTTGACCATTTACTGCGGGCAATACTATAATCGTGCAAATAATTACAAGAGGATGTACAGTAGTAGTGCAGTAAAAGTACAATTAAAGATTAACTCTTCGTTACCGATGCCTAGTGTAGATTGTTCTTCGGTGTGTTGGGTCATCATTGGCGCTAGAATCTCGAGATGGAAGTGTTCATGAGTAGAGCGCTTGAGTCAAAGAGCGTATTGGCGTTAGAAAACTGTGTTGAGAAGCCTTGGGGGTCGAGGGCTTTTTATAGCAGTCCTGGGGGTGCCTTGGATGTTGGGGGCACCCTCAACGTGGCCTTCGATCCGCAACAATCTCGGTCAGCCTTTGTCCCTCAAGGATCGGGCTGAGGTTTGATTGGGGGCGCCCGGGACGCATGGGGCGCCCCGGTTGACTTAGTATGCTGGCTTCTCACTGGCTCAAACTCTATCTGCTTCGTTGCCTTGGACCTAGGGCGCCTAGAGCATCCGGGGCACCCGGGAGCACGGGGGCGCCCTCCCCAGTGTGCTTCCGAAGCATTACTTCCTTAGCTTGTCTTGCCTTCACCTTGGGGGCACCCGGGACCTCCGGGGCCCCCTGCCTAGCTGCTGCCCCTCTCCTTTGGGGCGTTCTGAGCTGCAGAAACTCGTTCCTTCGGTCCTGCATCCAGGGTTAGTACCAAACAAAACAAAGCAAGCATGTTACTGAGTTTTATAGCCGTAGCTGTCTTGGTTCTGACTTAGGTCTCCATAATGGAGCGCTAGGTCGAGCCAACCCCTACTGTTCCCTCCACGGGGAACTCGTCCTCACCTACTCCTCTCAGGAGAGTTTACCTTTTGCCAACCGGCTCCTCCGGTTGGACTTTTGCCCGATGCACCTGACCAGGTCTTCGTGCCCACATTCCGAGCAGGTCTTCGGTGCCCAGCTCCTTGCCTGGGCTTCGTGCCCAGTCCTCGACCAGGACTTCGTGTCCACCTTCCGAGCAGGTCTTCGGTGCCTAGCTCCTTGCCAGGGCTTCGTGCCCAGTCCTTGACCAGGACTTCGTGCCTAGTGTACCATGGGCTTCTTTTCCTGTACACTTAATAAATGTGTTAGATCAACATTATATCTTAACTTTTGACCCCTTTGCCATTATCAAAATACAGGTTCGACTTGGGTGCTGTCTGCACCAACAATCTCTCCCTTTTTGATTTATGGCAACTCGGTTCAAAAAGTTAAGTTAATTAACGCAGGTGATATAACAATTTAGTTTCCTCTCCCTGGAAGGAATCTCTCCCTAGGTTTTTCAAAAGTTCGTGGGGTTTAAACAAAAATTTCTATGTCTAAAGAGCACTTTTCAACAGAAGTTTTAGAGGTTATTTTCCCAAAGAAATTTTGGTCGAAAAAAATTGATTTGGACACTTTGAAACTCTATACTTTAAAAAGACTTTAAGTCAAAAACTTAGTAGAATTATTTTCTAAAGTTTAACAAAAATCATTACCTTAATTACTTTTTCTATTCAAGATAAATACTTAGAGAAAGTTTTGAGCATAGCTTGAGTTTAAGTACTTCGAAATACTTTTGTAAGCAGCTTTTGGTCAAGTACTTAAAAACAATTTTGAAATTGGGTTAAGTCAAATACTTAGAAAAGTACTACTTTTTGTTTTGAAAACAATTTAAGTGAAGTACTACTTGGAATTTTTGAAAACAATTTAAGTCAAGTACTACTTGGAGTTTTTGAAAACAATTTAGAAAGCAACTTAGATTACATACTTTTTGAAGAAAGGATAAAGTTTTGAAAATTTATTTTGAAAATTTTTTTTAAAGCTTCTCCTTCTCTCCTTTACTATCTCTCCCCCTTTGCCATATATCAAAAGCAAAGCAACATAGCTAAAATAGATAAATTGCATCAGGATATAATAAAAAATAATGTCCTGTGCTGACCCAATTCAAGATGTAAACTGAATCAAATCAATTGAAATTATCTCTGTAGGGTCCTGTCTAACCCAATTAGCTACTAACTAACTTATATAAACAGTAATTTTTGCTAGGGTTAGTCAAGTTAAGTGTTCTGTTCAAGTTAGATTTTCTAAACTTGACACTCAACCTGATTACTGTTTAAGTTGTATTTAGTGCCTCAATTATTGCAGATGCACTGACTTAAAGCATCTTGAATTAAGGCAAAGACCTAAGCATCTCAACCCATTCTAGGTTATCAATCAAAAGTACCCTAAGGTGCTTGTGAGATGCTGGCTTCTAAATCTATAGGTGCGTGCAGTTCTAGGGTTAGGGCCTAGGCTAAGTCCATTTGAAAAAAACCTAGTTTTGAAGGGGGTAGATTTTTTTTAAAAAACTAAGTAGAAAAATTATTTTTTGTAAAAGAACTGCTTAAAAAGATTTTTCAAGCTAATAAAAAGCTGATTTTGAAATTAAGTAAAGCAATTTTAAAATTATTTTAGAAATTGATTTTTCAAATAAAGCAGAAAAAAACAGAAACATAGAGTAAACCTATTCTAACAAGTATAATCCTAACTGCCTTCTTAGTGAGCTAAACTCAGATTCAGGTAGGGGTTTGGTGAATATGTCAGCTAAGTTAGATTTAGAATCTACATGCTTAAGGACTATCTCACCCCTGGCTACGTGATCTCTTACAAAGTGGTGTTTGACTTCTATGTGTTTGGTTCTGGAGTGTTGGATTGGATTTTTAGTTAGATTAATTGAGCTTATATTATCAATATAGACCTGAGTTTGAGTGTAGTTGAGCTGAAAGTCTTTAAGAGTGTGCATCATCCATAAGAGTTGTGCTACACAATCTCCTAAAGTTACATACTCGGCTTCAGTTGTGGATAGAGCTACACAGTGTTGTTTTCTGCTGCACCAACTTACTAGACTATTTCCTAACAGTTGTCAGCTTCCACTTGTGCTCTTTCTATCTAATTTACAACTAGCGTAGTCAGAATCCGAGTATCCAGACAAGTCAAATGTTGAGGTCCTAGGATACCAAATCCCTACATTTAAGGTGCCCTTAACATATCTTAGTATTCTTTTTAGGGCTGCTAAGTGCGTTTCCTTAGCACAGGTTTGGTATCTAGCACACATTCCTACAGCAAAGAGGATATCAGGTCTGCTGGCTGTAAGGTACAGTAGACTTCCAATCATACTTCTATAGAGTTTAACGTCTACTGGTTTACCATCAGGGTCACTATCTATTTTTATATTTGTGGCCATGGGGGTACTTATGCTTTTAGAGTTATCCATTTTAAATTTCTTTATTAACTCCTTAGTATATTTGGATTGATGGACTTAGTTTCCATCCCTAGTTTATTTAATTTGTAACCCTAGAAAGAAGTTAAGCTCACCTGCTAAGCTCATTTCAAACTCATTTTCCATTATTTTAACTAATTCTTTTAAGAAATTTGGGTTAGTAGAGCCAATGATTATATCATCGACGTAGATTTGGGCAATAAAGATTTCTTTTCCTAAGGTTTTAATAAACAAGGTTGAGTCAATTTGACCTTGTTTAAATTCTTTAGAAATTAGGTAGGTTGATAAGCGTTCATACCAGGCTCTAGGTGCTTGTTTTAGTCCATAAAGTGCTTTAGTATGCTTGTAAACATGGTCAGGTTTTTCTAAGTCCTCAAAACCAGGGGGTTGCCCTACATAAACTTCTTCTTTAATGAATCCATTTAGAAAGGCTGACTTTACATCTATTTGGTATAGTTTAAATCCTTTATGGGATGCAAAGGCTAATAACATCCTAATGAACTCAAGTCTAGCTATCGGGGCATAGGTTTCGTCATAATCTAACCCTTCTACCTGACTGAATCCTTTTGCTACTAAGCGGGCTTTATTTCTGACTATCTCTCCTTGATCTTTTAACTTATTCCTAAAAACCCACTTAGTGTCAATGACGGATTTGCCCTCAGGTTTAGGTACTAGTTCCCAGACTTGGTTCCTTTCAAATTGGGCTAATTCTTCTTGCATAGCTATGATCCAATCAGGATTAGGTAGGGCTTCCTCTATAGTCTTAGGTTCAATTTTTGAAATCATTGCTATCTGACTAAGGTTTCTATAGGAAGACCTAGTTCTGACTCCTAAAGTTGGATCACCCACAATTTGATCAGTAGGGTGACTAAGTCTGGGTTTCTTGGTTTTTCTAAAACTTGGTTCAGCCTCAGGTCCGGCTGGTCGATTTGGTTCAAAATTTGGTCCAATATTTGATTCAATGTTTGGTTCAATTGACTCAGAAGTTGGTTTAATAGTTAGTTCATTTAAGGGTTCAATTAAAGGTTCAACGGTTTGCTCATTATCTTCTTGATCAGTTTTTGATAAAGTTAGATCTGGATTATCAGATTTTGAGTTGATTTCTTCATCAAATACTAAATTTGTTGTTTCTTCAATTTTCTTACTTTGTTTGTTGTAAACCCTATAGGCTCTACTTGTGGTTGAATATCCTATGAAGATGCCTGGGGTTGACTTAGACTGGAATTTACTTAGATAGTTCTTGGTGTTTAGGATATGGACTTTGCACCCAAAGCCCCTTTGGTAGTGTAGGTTTGGAAGTCTATGGTAGTATAATTCATAGGGTGTTTTATTGTGTCATTTGTTAATTAGTACCCTATTTTGGATGTAGCAAGCCGAACTAATTGCTTTTGCCCAATATTGGTTAGCTAAGTTGAATTCATTGAGCATGACCCTAGCGGCTTCCTGTAGGGTTCTATTTCTCCTTTCGACTATCTCATTGTGCTGGGGGGTTCTAGGACACGAAAATTCATGTATATACCCATTTACCTTTCAGAATTCCTTAAATCGTTGATTTTCAAATTCTCCCCCATGGTCACTCCTAAGTCTTTTGATTTTTGTATCGTTTTGATTTTCAATTAACATACAAAAGTCATTAAATAGGTTTAGTGTTTCATCTTTAGTCTTTAGAAACCTCACCCAGGTAAACCTAGAGTAATCATCAACTATTACTAAGCAGTACCGGTTTCTGCTTAGTGACTTGGCTCCATGTGAATCAAATAGGTCAAGGTGCAGGAGCTCATGTGTGGTTTTAGTTAGATCAGACTGACTTAGCTTGGGATTAGACCTGGTTTGTTTACCTTGATTACATGATTCACATATTATGTTTTCATGATTTTTAATTTTAGGGATACCTTTAATTAGGCTAAGTGGGTGATTTTCGAAATTATTCTCAAATTTGTGTGACCTAATCTCCTATGCCAGAGGTTTGATTGTTCTAACTGAGTTAACATGCACTTAGGAACTAGAGGTAGGTTTATAGTGTAAACATTATTTTTCCTGATGCCCTTAAGCATGATTTCTGAGTTTTGCAAGTTTCTAATCAGACAGTTAGAATTGGTAAAGGTAACCACATAACCAGTATCACACAATTGACTTATGCTAAGCAAGTTAAATTTAAAATTTTCAACCAAAAGAACTTTCTTAATAACAAAGTCAGATTTAAGTTCAATATTACCTGACCCAATCACCTTGAGTGTAGCATTGTTGCCAAATGCTACTGAGCCTAGGTTTTTGAACTTGAGTTTGGAGAATTTCAATTTATCCCCAGTCATGTGTCTGGAGCATCCGTTATCCAACATTCATTGGTCTAAATCTTTATGTTCCTACACATAAAGAGTTTTATTGATTTGTATCTAATTAGAACCAGGAATAGCCTAAATTGATTTTCACGGCCTAGACTGTCTCACCCAAATCTAGGGTTATCAATCACATTAGCCTTATAAGTTTTGTGAGACAGGTTTTAGTAGATAAAATTATTTTGTAAAATCATGATTTATTTGGAAAAAGTTAAATTAATTTTGAAAGCAATTGATTTTGAGTTTATTTTAAAAATAATGTTTGAATCTATAATTAACTGAAAATTTATGTTAGATTCGAATCTGACAAGGAATAATTTGAATTTGAATTTCAGAAATCGACTTCCAGGTCTTGGCGAGGCACTAGGCCTTCTTTGGCCGTAGCCTTATTGGATCATCAACCATTTCCTTGTCAAAGCCTTTTAATGAAATTTCATTTTCAAAACTATTTCTTGAAAAATTCTGGTCTAACTAGTTTGGACCTTGGATTGGTAGCTTCGACTAGTTTCACCAGTCTAAAGAGACCAAGTAGAGTATACTTGACCTTATTAGAATTGGCTTCCCTCACGTACTATCATCTCACCGACACCCAATACTATGTTGTTCAAATTTCAGTTAAGTTAGTTCAATCCTTAAACTAATCATTCCTAAGTCTAAGCATGGTGTATTGCAGAAATTAAATAAACAAGCAATCATGCATTTTGAAAACAAGATATGAAATTTATCTAGCTATAAATATTATTTTTTAATTTGGCTCCCCCTGGACTAAAGCCACGATAATGGTTAGGCAAGATGTGAATCTTGTCCTTGGGGATCCAATACTGATTTGATCCAGTTTGTTTGTTCAGGCATAGTTTGGGTACCCATGCCTGAATTTTAGGTCTGGACTGGTTCAGTACAGCATAGTAGGATCTTTGTCTAGATTTGGTTCTATAGCCTAATCCGGATCGATTTAGAACCGACTTCTGTTTTCCAAGAATCATGTCTAGACCCTTGTAACCAGAAGTGAACCGTTCTAATGCTCTTCTGAGGTCCTTGACTTGAGTTTTCAAGGAGGAGTTCTCTTTCTCAAGTTTTTCAACTTGAGTAGATGTTCCTTCTTGAACATTCTCAGTTAAGGGTCCAGAGTTAGCTCCCTCTTTCAAGAGTTTTACTTCCTGTCGGAGGGATTCGACTCGGATTTTGGCTTTTGCCAAGTCTCAAGAAAGATATGTAATTAATTCGTTTAATTGACTTCTAGAAAAACCACTTACAGTGATTCCGCGATCCTCTGAAAACGTGAGTTTGCCGTCGTCCGACTCCGATTCTTACTCTGTCTCAATTTCTTCTGAGGCGGTTAGTGCAAGCAGGTTTGACTGTGGGGTCTCTTCTTCTTCTTCGGAGGAAGACTCGTCCCACATTGATTGAAGAGCCTTCTTTCTTCTTGCTTTCTTGGCTTCCTTTAGGTTCGGGCATTCTGATTTGAAATGTCCCTTTTTGTTGCATTCAGAGCAAGTCACACTTGATTTGTTCTTCATTGGTTCAGCTAGATCGTCCTTCTTTCGGCTGGCTTTTCTTCTGTTGGATTCATTCTTCAATTCCTTGTAGTAGTTCTGGGCAAGCCGGACCAGCTTGGGTCGATCTCCTTCGCTGTCTTCTGAGTCTGAATCAGACTCGGGTGCAGGTTGAAGTTTCTTCTTGGTCATCTTTCCAGTTTTACCTTCAATAAAGGCAATGCCTTTCTCGACCAGTGTGCAGTTAGTCTGCTCATGTAATTCAAGTTCGGAAAATAGTTCATCTAATTTAATTTTTGAAAGGTCCCTTGAAACCTTGTATGCATCTACCATAGATGCCCACAGGGTGTTTCTCGGGAAAGCGTTAAGAGCGTACCTTATCAGGTCACGGTTTTCTACCTTGTGACCGATTGTGTGTAGTCCGTTCATTAACTCCTGAATTCTGGCGTGGAGCTGGGCTGCTATTTCGTTGTCATTCATCTTAATCGTGTACAGCTTGTTCAGGAGGAGATCTCTCTTGCTGATTCGAGTATCTGAAGTTCCTTCGTGCAGCTCGATCAGCATACCCTAGAGTTCTTTGGCGGTGTTGAATGGACCCGCCCGGTTCAGCTCCTCTTTGGTTAGGCCGCATTGAAGTGTCTGGGTTGCTTTGGCATCAGCTTCTATTTTTCTTTTCAGAGCGGTATCCCACTCAGTGTAAGACAGTGGTACTCCTTCAGCATTCCTTCGAATTTCCAGTCCAGACTGGATGATTATCCACATGTCCACCTGAGTTATCAGGTGGACCTCCATCCGACTTTTCCAGTAGGAGAAGTCCTCTCCACTGAAAAGCGGTGGTCTGGCTGTGCTGAATCCTTCTTGCATGGCCATTTATCTGAAATAAATAAATACAAAGAAAGAAAATATCCCAAGACTTGGTCTTGGATTAGTAGTGCGGGAAGAAAAAAAATATTTATCGAGGGGTGTTGCAGCAACCTCGATTAACGATGAAAATAGAAAAAATTAAAAAGAAATCTGAAAAAAAACTCTCAAATTGGTGGTTGCACCAAATTTGAGCTTCCCCGCTCTGATACCACTTGTTGGATCGAGAAGAACGATAGAGGGGGGTGAATATCGTAAAACGTTTCGGATTTAGAGAGAGTATGCACAGCGAAAAATTAACACGAAAGCCAAACGCAAACACCACGATTTACTTGGTTCGGAGTCGCGGTCAGCTCCTACTCCAAGGCCCACAATCGTTGACCGTTTACTGCGGGCAATACTATAATCACGCAAATAATTAAAAGAGGATGTACAGTAGTAGTGCAGTAAAAGTACAATTAAAGATTAACTTTTCGTTACCGACGCCCGGTGTAGATAGTTCTTCGGTGCGTAGGGTCGTCGTTGGCGCTAGAATCTCGAGATGGAAGTGATCTGGAGCAGAGCGCTTGAGTCGAAGAGTGTATTGGCTTTGGAAAACTGTGTTGAGAAGCCTTGGGGGTCGAGGGCTTTTTATAGCAGTCCTGGGGGCGCCCTGTGTTGGGACCGGGTGCATGTTGACATGGATGCGGGTTCGTAATTTTAAAATTAATTACGTGCAGCGGAAGGTTTAGCATAAATAATTTCTCTAAATCATTTAGCCACACATCTAAGCATGCAATTTTATCTTGTGTAGACATGATCATATATTTAAAATTTTGCAGAAACGTAAACTAATTTACATATTACCTCGCGTAACTCGAAGGAAGGGACGAGATCCAACCGTATGCGTCCCTTGGAAGCTCCGCCTCTATTCGCGCCCACTCCAAGTATCTTCGGGATGACTTCGTAAAGCCATGAGTTTCGTGTTCTCGAGAACTACTAGATTCTCCGAGAACGCGACGAGAAAAACCAAGAGAGAAGTCGGAAGACTAACCACAAAAGGATGACCGGCTGGTGCTCCTTCTTGGGGCTGGTTGGCGCACGGCAAGAAGGGGAGAAGAGAAGGAGAGAAAGAGAGGGAGAGAGCCAATGCCTTCATCTCTATAATTATCACACACCCAAGCCTTGCCTTGGGTCCTTTATATAGTGGCCTCTCAACCATCAAACCTCTCAAATATGGAATAACTTATTCCATCATGCCAAGTTTGATTTTATATCATGGTTAAAATCATATTTTAATTCATGATAAAAATCTTCTCTCCTATGGAATAAATTTCCTTACCATGGTAAATCAATCCATGATTGATTTTATAAAATAAACCAATCCATGGTTCATTTTAATTTCCATGAAAAATAAACCAAACCTTGATTTATTATATAAAAATTTATATCATCCATAATTTTATAAAACAAACCACACTTGGTTTATTTTATAAATTGAACCAAAAACTTGGTTCTCTCCCTTTGTTGTGGCCGACCAAGCAAAGAGGATGGAGGCCCTCTTTGGCCGGCCCATCCAAGCCACGCCCCAATGAATTAAACTTATTTAATTCATCTATTAAGTCTTCAAAAGACTTAGCCATTTTACGCTTCCGATGCGTCTCTGAAAAATTCAGATTCGACTTATCGTTTGGCTCAACCAAACCTAATCTCTCTTGATTGGAAAATCCAACTTTCAACTCATTTTAAATCCCTCGGATTACTCGTAGTGCGTGTGACTAAATATGCTTTCGATTTATGTTGGCCGTCTATAATTAATCAATTATAGAACGATCATGGGTGGCACCTAGTAGTACATCATGATCCCCAATTAATCGAAAGATCAACGGTTGTCCTCAGAAATAATTCTGAAACCCTTCAGCAGCTATAATGAATCGTGCCCCACTCCCTTCACCATCTTATACCAACTTGGTTCAGGGCATGGTGTATGTGTGTCAGTCCCCACTAGGTTGACTACGTCACACCTAGCCCAAGTAACGTTTTCTCGTCCTACGGATTCTAATTACTCTCATGTATTTAAGAGATTCATACTCTGAACATGTCATGCTCTGGCCAGAGGCTTCGAGTAACAATCCGACGATAGGCCTCGGGTATACATCTCCTTGCAAGGACTGGTGAATCCTTTGTAGGCTATTCAAACATCTTCGGGCACTTCGACTTATACCCAATCATCCTGGGTCCACACCTCCTTGGAGATGCTTGCTTAAGATGTCAAAGTATAAGTCTCCATGACCAAGGTGACTTGAACACCGCATGTCAAAGGAACATCGCGCTTAAGCTGCAGTAAGAACTTCAGTGACATATCTATATGTAGACTACCATATGAATTTTTACAGCTAGTCACTCCAATGAACTAGTTCCCTTAACTAGCATTCATGTTTATCTCCGGACATCTCAATATCACCAGCCAGTGAGAATCAACTGATTCGAGAATAACACATGCTAGTCTCAACAGAATTGATAGTGCCCGTATTTATCAATTCATCGACTAGGGACAATTTCAATACTTTACAATTACAAATGTAGAGATAATCACTAGTTGTGAATTCATCACAAATTCTCTCATGCTGTGAATTGTATTGCGGACTTTCAGTAAATGAGTTTAAGATCTCAATCAAATACACAAACATGTATATTCAAATAGTGAATATTCATTTATTAAAATAAATGATTACAATCATAAGGCGATTGCCTTAGGACACTTCTCTTATATCACAAACAAACTCCCACTTGGCCTAATGCCAATCGCTACGATACCCAACACCACAGGCTCTAACATGACCCTCAAACTTGCTTTGAGGCAAGGCCTTAATTAAAGGATACGCTAAATTCCTTTCAGTGGGAATTTTCTCAATTTGTATATCATTCCTACATATAATCTCACTGATCAGATGATAGCGGCGAAGCATATGTTTGGATCGCTGATGAGACCTTGGTTCCTTCGCTTGTGCAATAGCTCCATTGTTGTCGCAGTAAACCGGTATTGCTTCATCAATGGTTGGAACCACACCAAGTTCTGAGACAAACTTCTTGATCCAGACTGCTTCCTTTGCTGCTTCCGAAGCTGTAATATATTCCGCTTCCGTGGTAGAATCCGCTACGGTGTCTTGCTTGGAACTCTTCCAACTTATTGTGCCTCCAATCAAAATAAATACGTATCCAGACTTAGATTTGGAGTCATCCTTATCTGTCTGGAAACTGGCATCTGTATACCCACGTATTACCATATCACCTTCTCCATATATTAGGAACACATACTTAGTGATTCTTAAGCACATGAAGATTGTCTTGACAGCCGCCCAATGATCCATTCCTGGATCAGACTGGTATCTGCTTGTGACGCTCAGAGCATACGATACATCGGGCCTAGTACATAACATAGCATACATGATAGATCCTATCGCGGATGCATAAGGAATCTTACTCATGCAAATCCTCTCGTCTTCTGTGTGCGGACACATAGACTTCGAAAGGTTGATCCCATGCCTGATGGGAAGGTAACCTTTCTTGGATTCCGACATGCTAAACCTTTCTAACACTCGATCTATATATGTAGACTGTTAGTGAGAGCCCTAGAGCCAATCATGTGATGGTTGTTGTATGGACTCATTGTATCATATTTCATATATATATATATAAAGGCATTTGATTATGGTTATTATACTTACTTGTATTGGTGCCAAATAACTAAGTGTAATAACGTCCTTGGTAGTAGGTTCATATCTATATCAATCAATTGGTTGAATCGATAGTGAGATGATATAGAGAACACTACTCTTAATTATTCCTAGTCAAGTATTAACATTCAGGGACAATGTTAATGCATAGAGACTAGCATGTAGGTCAACACGATGACTTGATCTCACAAGTCATGGATATGAGATATCAAGTTGACACATGAGTATGCATTGGAGAATGTATACTGAATGACCCACCATGAGAAAGTATCATGGATCGTTATATGAGTGTCATACACATTCTCATGTGACTATTAGTATGACTATTAGTCCTTAGACCTGAAGTCACCATAGTTCCCTACATAAGGAGTTATGTACTTTGGTTTCGTCAAACGTCACCCGTAACTGGGTGGAATATAAAGGCGATTACTGGGTATGTAACAAATTATGCGGAGGGATGTGAGTGATGTAGATGGGATCTATCCCTCCTATATGACGGGAGAGATATCATAGTCTTGATAGAGTGAGATCACTAAGTGCATGGCCATGCCCAAATAAGGCAATATGAGATATTGAGCTTATTTGATTATAGTGAGTCTACTTAGAGTTCAAGACACATAGATTAATTGGAGGATGACACGGTCTATGCTTCATAGAAGATCAATCTAGATATCGACGATAGAAGGACATTGTCACATATTATGAAAGTCATAATTAGTAGTCACATTGGTGATGTTGGATCTCAACATTCTTGTAACTTGGGTAGCAATGATGTGTTGCTAGATACCGCTCATTGCTTATGTTTCTAAGAGGTTAGAAGCATTGCCAACGTTATAAGAACCTATAGGGTCACACGCAAAGAACAAATAGATGGTGAAAAAATGAAGTCAAGTTTAACTTGGCTAAATATGGAAAGTCCATAAAAGCCAAGTTTGACTTGACCCAAATCCAAATTAAGTTTGACTTGACTTGGTTCCACTTCAAGTTAGACTTGACATGGGAGAAGAAATGGAGTCAAGTTTGACTTGACTAAATATGGAAAGTCCATAAAAGACAAGTTTGACTTGACCCAAATCCACCTCAAGTTAGACTTGACTTAATGCCACATCATGGTGATGAATTGGCATGGAGCCAACCATTGATGATGCTCCACATCATCAAGAGCATTAAGTGTGGATGCCACCTCATCAAGGAAGATTAATGGTCAAGTTTGACTTGACCAAAAGGCCACCTCACCTTGACTTGACCAAGTGATGACTTGGCTTGGTATTTGACCAATGATGATGCTCCACATCATCTCCAAAGGTTGTAACCCCCCCCCCCCCCATTTGAATTTGAATTCAAATTGAAAGGGGGTTATGGCAGGCCACTTAATGGCCATTATGGCCGGCCACTTAATGGCCATTAATGGCCATTATGTGGCCAGCCACAAGGAGAAAAGAAAACCAAGTGTCGGTTCCATTTTTCTCTATTGTGTGTCTTCTCTTCTTCCTCCTCCAAGTGTTGGTGCTCTTCTTCTTCTTCTCCTCTTGGCCGAACCCTTGAAAGGTGCTAGCACACCTAAAGGGTTTCCTCCATCCACTTTGTTCGCGTGGATACTTCTAGAGGGACGACACTTGACGTCCTAGAGATCCGACATCCAAAAGGAGCGAGCGGGATTAAGCGGGGCACGCACCAAAGGTAAAATGGTTTATCCCTCTTTAGATCTAGGAGTAGATCGAGTTTTGATCATGAAATGAATACGTGATTTTTCGTTTCGGAATTTTTCTTCGCACGAGATCCATGGCTTTGGGTTCTCGGGGTTTCCGCGACGCGAAAAGGCGGTTTTCGCGGCCCGAAGCAACGAGTATTTATGATTCTGTAATTTTTCTAATTTTTAGGATTTTATGAGTATTTTTCTCGTAGAGGCGAAGCAACGAGTGCGAAGCACATGTACACTTCGACCACCGAGAAAAACTTCTCCGAAACGGCAAGTTTCGCCCAAATAGATTTTGGGACAGCGGGTTAGGCACTGTTAGATCACGATACAACACTCACGAAATTAATTT
>JAGFNQ010000634.1:0-30856 GCA_024364735.1 Boesenbergia rotunda
AAGCAAGGAATGATTATGACGAAACCTATTCGCCAGTAGCTATGCTTAAATCCATTCGGATGCTCCTAGCCATAGCACTATTATGATTATGAGATATGCAAATGGATGTGAAAACAGCTTTCCTTAATGGAAACCTGCTTGAGGATGTATACATGATACAACCTGAAGGTTTCACATCGGTTGATAAAACCAAAGTATGCAAGCTTCGACGATCCATATATGGACTGAAGCAAGCATCAGGAGCTGGAACATCCGTTTTGATGAGACAATCAAAGAGTTTGATTTCTCACAAAATCCTGACGAACCTTGTGTGTACAAGAAGGTTAGTGGGAGTGCAGTCGTATTCCTAGTATTATATGTCGATGACATATTACTTATAGGAAACGATATATCAGTCTTACAGACAGTTAAAATTTGGTTGTCCAAAACTTTCTCCATGAAAGACCTGGGAGAAGCAACCTATATCCTTGGGATTAGAATCTATAGAGATAGATCAAAACGGTTGCTTGGTCTTTCGCAGTCTACATATATAGACGAGTGCTAAAAAGGTTTAGCATGTCGGAATCCAAGAAAGGTTACCTTCCCATCAGGCATGGGATCAACCTTTCAAAGTCTATGTGTCCGCGCACAGAAGACGAGAGGATTTGCATGAATAAGATTCCTATGCATCCGCGATAGGATCTATCATGTATGCTATGTTATGTACTAGGCCCGATGTATCGTATGCTTTGAGCGTCACAAGCAGATACCAGTCGGATCCAGGAATGGATCATTGGGCGGCTGTCAAGACAATCCTTAAGTACTTAAGAAGAACTAAGGATGTGTTCCTAATATATGGAGAAGGAGATATGGTAATACGTGGGTATACAGATGCCAATTTCCAGACAGATAAGGATGATTCCAAATCTCAGTCTGGATACGTATTTACTTTGAATGGAGGCGCAATAAGTTGGAAAAGTTCCAAACAAGACACCGTAGCGGATTCTACCACGGAAGCGGAATATATCGCAGCTTCGGAAGCAGCAAAGGAAGCAGTCTGGATCAAGAAGTTCGTCTCCGAACTTGGTGTGGTTCCAACCATTGATGAAGCAGTGCCGGTTTACTGCGACAACAATGGAGCTATTGCACAAGCAAAGGAACCAAGGTCTCATCAGCGATCCAAACACGTGCTTCGCCGCTATCATCTGATCAGAGAGATTATAAGTAGGAATGACATACAAATTGAGAAAATTCCCACTGAAAGGAATTTAGCGGATCCTTTAACTAAGGCCTTGCCTCAGAGCAAGTTTGAGGGTCATGTTAGAGCTTGTGGTATTGGATACCGTAGCGATTGGCATTAGGCCAAGTGGGAGTTTGTTAGTGATATGAGAGAAGTGTCCTAAGGCAATCGCCTTATGATTGTAAACATTTATTTAATAAATGATAATTCACTATTTGAGTATACATGCTTGTGTATTTGATTGGGATCTTAAACTCATCTACTGAATGCCCGCAATACAACTCACAGCATAAGAGAATTTGTGATGGGATCACAACTAGTGATTATCTCTAAATTTGCAAATGTGAAGTATTGAAAATATCCCTAGTCGATGAATTGATAAATACGGACACTATCAATTCTGTTGAGACTAGCATGGGTTATTCTCTAATCAGCTGATTCTCACTGGCTGGTGACATTGGGATGTCCGGAGATAAACATGGATGCTAGTTAAGGGAACTAGTTCATTGGAGTGACTAGCTGTAAGACTTCATATGGTAATCTATATAGATATGTCAATGAAGTTCTTACTGCGGCTTAAGTGCGATGTTCCTTTGACTTGCGGTGTTCAAGTCATCTTGGTCATGGAGACTTATACTTTAACATCTTAAGCAAGCATCTCCAAGGAGGTGTGGACCCAGGATGATTGGGTATAAGCCGAAGTGCCCGAAGATGTTTGAACAGCCTACAAAGGATTCACCACTCCTTACGAGGAGATGTATACCCAGGCCTATCGTCGGATTGTTACTCGAAATCTCTAGCTAGAGTATATCATGTTAAGAGTGCAAGTCTCTTAAATACATGAGAGTAATTAGAAATCCAAAGGACGAGAAAGACATTACTTGGGCTAGGTGTGACGTAGTCAGCCTAGTGGGGACTGACACAAATAGACCGTGTCCTGAACCAAGTGGGTATAAGATGGTGAAGGGAATGGGGCACGATCCATTAGAGCTGCTGAAGGGTTTCAGAATAATTTCTTCTGAGGTCAAACCGTTGATCTTTCGATTAATTGGGGGTCATGATGTACTACTAGGTGCCACTCATGACCGTTCTATAATTAGATAATTATAAACGGCCAACATAAATCGAAAGTCTATTTAGTCACACGCACTACGAGTAATCCGAGGGATTTAAAACGAGTTGAAAATTGGATTTTCCGATCAAGAGAAATAAGTCGAATCTGAGTTAATCAGAGGCGCAATGGAAACTAAAATGGCTAAGTCTTTTGAAGGCTTTTTGGGCGAATTAAATGAGTTTAATTCGCGATCGGTTCGGGTCGGTTTTGGCCGGCCAAAGAGGGTGTTAACCCTCCTTGGGTGGCCGGCCATTAAAGGGAGAAAAACCAATTTAATTGGTTTAATTAATAAAATAAATCTAGCGCGATTTGTTTTATAAATTATGGATAAATAAATTTGTATAAAGAAATTTATATAAATAAATTTATAGAAATTTATTCTTTTTATGGAAGATTAAAATAATCCATGAATTGGTTTATTTTAATTTTATAAAATCAATTATGAATTGATTTTTTTCATAATAAGAAAGTTTATAAATTTCTTATAAAATTTATTCCATAATTTAAAGAGAAGAAGAATTTGTTTTATTATAAATTAGTTATAATAAGACTCGGTTTAAACGGAATAATTCATAAGAGAACTTATAGGATAAATTTCTTATGATAATTAATTAGTTTTATTATAAAGTTAGTTATAATAAAATTCATAAGAGAATTTATAGGATAAATTTCTTATGATAACTAATTAGTTTTATTATAAAGTTAGTTATAATAAAACTTGGTTTAAACGGAATAATTCATAAGAGAATTTATAGGATAAAATTCTTATGATAACTAATTCCGTTAATTCCGTTAATTCGGTTAAGAGGAGACTTGGCAAGGGAGAAGCAACTATATAAGGAACCATAGGCAAGCCTTGGATTCCTAAGATTTGGATAATCGATATAGAGCTCCCTCTCTCTCTCTTACTTCTCTTCTCCCTCCCCTCTCCTCCCTTAGGGCCGGCGCCCACTCTTGGAGTCTTAGGGCCGGCGCCCACTTGGAGGCTTAGGGCCGGCGCAATCTCTTCCCAACCAAAGGTTGCCGTGAGCTTGAAGAAGAAGGAGAACTCGAACAAGAAGAAGAAGAAGCGGATAGCGACTCCTCTCTTCCCGGAATTTGGATTCCGCTTCTTGTTGGTTAGTTTCCTAATTCCTCTCTTGATCTTCTTTGTTGTGCCTATAGAGAATCTAGTAGTTCTCGTCGGCACAAAAACTTGTGACATTGCGAAGTCATCCCGAAGAGAACTCGGCGTGGACGCGAATAGAGGCGAAGCTTCCAAGGGACGCTACGGTTGGATCTCGTCCCTTACTTCGAGTTACGAGAGGTATAATGTAAATTAGTTTAGTTTTCCGCAAAATTTATTTTATGATTATGTCAACACACCATAAGATTGCATGTTAGATACGAAGTTAAAATAATTTAGGAAATTATTTTATGCAAATTCTTCCGCTGCACGTAAAAATTTAAAATTTTACGAACTCGTATCCTTGTCGACATGCACCCGGTCCCAACAGGTACAACAGCAAGAACAAGAGCCAAAACATGGTTAGCTTCACAAACAAATACTATAGACTGATTTGAATGAAAAACCAAAGCAAGAACTTACTTTGGTGCCATTGGAGTAGTTCTTGGAGGTCGAGAGCAAGAAGCTTGCGTGGAAGGGTGCTCTCGGCGCAAGAGGTGGTCGCAGAGTGTTTCTGCGAGAGAGGAACGCGCACAGGATTTGGAGTAACCTTCACACTCACGCTCACGCGAGGAAGACGAACACGCAGGAGGCCTTCTCGCACACACAGGGTCGCGCAAGAGGGGTTTTCGGCGCTAGGGTTCGGGAGATGAACGTGTTTCGCGAAGTTAATCGGTTGGTGGATCGGTCCACCAACCGCAATTTAATGCGTTTGAACGGATCACCGTTCGATCTGATAGCGCCCAGACCGATCAGGCTATCGCCTGATCGGACTGACTAGTGCCTGATCGGTCCGGTGACCGATCAGGAGAGCTCCTGATCGGTCGGCTGATCGATCAGGACACGATCAGTAGGCTTGGAGAGAAACCTCTGAGCTCCCTGATCGGTCTGTGGACCGATCACCATAGGGTGCCAGATCGATCTGAGGACCGATCCAGGCTAGCTCAGAACACTTGATCAAAATTCCGGAAGGTCATTGCTTGCCTCGCTAATCGGTCTGTGGACCGAACACCACAGGAAGAAGCCAGATCGTTCCGGGGACCGATCAGCCCTATTCCTGATCGGTCCGGTGACCGATCAGGGTTCCTGATACCCACTAATACGTTCTGAAATGTTCAGTTTCAGATTTTCTGAAACTTTCCAACGAGATCTGATGAACTTTATCAAACTTGGACATGATCTCTTGACTAGAATTGATCCCTTAACAAGAATCAAAGGTTCTTATAGGTTCAACAATCACTTTGACCCATACAAATGGAATCAAACTCAATCAATAATCATTCAAGCAATTTCAACTAAGTTTGAGTCAAATCCAATGTTCCAATCAAGTTTCCTTGATTGGAATGCCCAAGTATGATCATGGAGCCAAATACACATATGTTATGCATTGATTTTCCCCATACTTGGTCACCGAAGTGATTATTATCTCGTCAACTTAATTTCTCAAGGGATGCATTGACATTTTGAGAAATTGAGTTGGTCCTAACATCTCACCCCATATCTAGCAAACAAAAATGTTTTGGTAAACCTTATAGTTTGTGTGAGATGTTCCTAAGGTTACCCAATTGTTTCCCAACAGTTCGAAATAATCATGAAGGGTTTTAATGCATTTCGAAAATCATGAAGTGCGACACATTCCCAACTCCCATCTTAGGAAACTAAATTCATTTTCGGGAAGTGGTTTAGTGAAAATGTCAGCTAGGTTTGACTTGGACTCTACATGAGAGAGTACAATGTCTCCTCTAGCTACATGATCCCTAATGAAGTGATGTCTTACTTCAATATGTTTGGTCCTAGAATGATGGATTGGATTCTTGGTTAAGTTAATTGTGTTTATATTATCACATAATACTTGCACACCCTTGTAACTCAATCCATAGTCCTCTAAGGTATATATCATCCACAACAATTGTGATACACTCTCTCCCATGCCGATATATTCTGCCTCGGTAGTGGAAAGAGCAACACAATGTTGCTTCCGACTCGACCAACTTACTAAGGACGAACTAAGAATTGGCAACCCCCGCTTGTGCTTTTTCGGTCCAACTTACATCCAGTGTAGTCGGAATCCGTATAGCCAATCAAATCAAAAGATTCGGTACGGGGGTACCAAAGACCTACACCAATTGTGCCCTTGAGATATCTCAAAATTCGCTTAACAGCAATTAAATGAGATTCCTTGGCACAGACTTGATACCTAGCGCACATACCCATAGCAAATAAGATATCCGGTCGACTAGCTATGAGGTATAGCAAACTACCTATCATGCTTCGATATTGAGTTAGATCAACGGGTTTACCACTCTCATCATTGTCTAATCTTGTGTTTGTCGCCATGGGAGTGGTTACCTCTTTTGAATCACTCATGTTGAATTTTCGAAGCATTTCTTGTGTATACTTTGATTGGTGCACATGGATACCATCGCGAGTTTGCTTGATTTCAAGTCCAAGGAAGAAAGTCAACTTTCCCACTAGACTCATTTCAAACTCACTCTCCATGTGTCCAATGAACTCATTTAAATAGCCCTTATTATTTGAGCCACAAATTATGTCATCGACATATACTTGGGCTACAAAAATGTTATCACTATCCCTTCGTAGAAATAGTGTAGGGTCTATTTGGCCTCTAACAAAGCCTTTCTCAATCAAGAATGTCGACAACCGCTCATACCAAGCTCGAGGTGCTTGTTTAAGGCCATAAAGTGCCTTTTTGAGCTTGAACACGTGGTTTGGAAATTCGGTACTCTCAAACCCCGGAGGTTGTTCGACGTAGACCTCTTCTTTAATCAAACCATTTAGGAAGGCCGATTTGACATCCATTTGAAGCCACGATGTGATGTAAATGCATGCATCAATCGGATGGACTCTAATCGTGCCACGGGAGCATAAGTCTCATCATAATCAAGGCCTTCAACTTGACTGAAGCCCTTGGCTACCAAGCGTGCCTTGTTTCTAATGATTTCTCCCTTATGGTTTAATTTGTTCTTGAAGACCCATTTGGTTCCAATAATGGCGGTCTTCTTGGGTCTAGGGACTAAGTCCCAAACTTGACTCCTCTCAAATTGACCTAGTTCATCTTGCATTGCAATGATCCAATCGGGATCACTTAATGCTTCATCAATTTTCCTAAGTTCAATTTCGGAAATTAGGGCAACTTCATTAGCCTCATTCCGGAAGAATGATCTAGTCCTAACCCCATGATGGATGTCTCCAACAATTTGGTCTTGGGGATGACTAGAGGCTAATCTAGTTTGCCTAGGAGTTGGTGGTGCTTCTTGTACGGGTTCACTAGACACAAGTTCAGCCTCAGGATCTGGCTGATCAATGGGCTGTCTAGGTTCACCGTCATCAGACTCATCACCATCAACACCACTTGGAGTTTCTTTCAAACTTAGCCTCCTAAGTTCGAGTTGAACTCCTTCTACATTTTCTGATTGGTCAATTGATTTTGGAATTTCTTCAAAGACCACATTAGAAGACTCTTCAACTAATCTAGATTTCTTGTTGTAGACTCGGTAGGCTTTGCTAACGAGAGAATACCCGACTAGTATCCCTTCATCAGCCTTTGCCGTGAACTTTCCAAGGTGGTCCTTGGTGTTTAGAATGAACACCTTACAACCAAACACCCTAAGGTGTTTAACCGTAGGTGGTTTTCCAAACCAAAGTTCATGGGGAGTCTTTCCTAAGAACCTATGGATGAGGACTCTGTTTTGCACATAGCAAGCTGTATTTACAGCTTCAACCCATAAGTAACTCAGGAGTGAGTACTCATTAAGCATGTTTCGTGCAGCCTCTTAAAGAACACGGTTCTTCCTCTCTACAACACCATTTTGTTGTGGTGTTCTAGGAGTAGAGAACTCATGCTTATAACCTCTATCTTGACAAAATTCTAAAAACCTTTGGTTTTGAAATTCACCTCCATGATTACTTCTAATTGTCTTAATGGTTGATGATTTTTCATTTTCTACCCTTCTACAAAAAGAAATGAAAGTATCTAAGGTTTGGTCCTTATATTTCAAAAAGTAGGTCCATGTGTATCTAGTGAAATCATCAATGATAACAAAGCAATACCTACTTCCATTCAATGATATGATAGTACTACAATCAAATAGATCCATGTGAAGTAAATCTAAAGCGGTAGAAGTACTTACAGCGCTTTTACCTTTATGTGCAGATTTTGTTTGCTTACCCATTTGACATGCATCACAAAGTTTATCTTTCTCATACTTGATGCTTGGTAAGCCACGGACTAGTCCCTTGTTGGCCAACTTCCGGATGTTCTTCATGTTAACATGTGCTAGCCTCCGGTGCCAAAGGGTGGACTCTTCTTCTTTTGACATGAAACACTTAGTAAAAGCATTAGTAGCACTTTTAAATGAAACTTGATAAATATTGTCTACTCTTGCTCCTACTAGTACCGTGTCCAAGGTGTCATTTTGTCTAACTAGACATTGACTTGGTTGGAAGTCAATTGTGTAACCCGTGTCACACAATTGACTGACACTTAGGAGATTAAATTTCATCCCCTTGACTAGAAGGACATTTGAGATTCTAAGATATTCGGATATTTGAATGTCTCCTATTCCTATGACCTTAAGACTACCATTGTTACCAAATGATACATTACCTCTACTTTTCTTGTGAAGTGTGGTAAACAATGATCTATCCCCGGTCATGTGTTTGGAGCATCCACTATCAACGAACCAAGTTGATAGATGCTCCCCCTCAATCATAACCTACACAATTCGAAAAATAGAAGTTTTAGGTACCCAAACCTTGGGACCTAAAGCATCAACTAAATATGACCTAGGCACCCATGCCTTGACCATTTTCTTTTAGATTTTGGGTGTCCTAGATTGTCTCATATCAGTCCTAGACATAAGAGACACAAATGACGGTTCCTTAGGGCGATAACCAATACCGGCCCTATTGTAAACCGCCCTTTGGGCATTTAGGATCATATCTAGGGTCTTAGAGCTAGTTGAGAATTTCCCAAGAATATTCTTGAGCTTCTCAACTTCACTCTTCAATGATTGGTTTTCCTCTACTAGCAATTCATCATGCAAATCATTGACTTCCTCAACCTTAGAGGATTTCAATGTTTCAACCCATGTTTCAAGGATTTAATTTCGTCTTCTAATAGTTCAACATGCAAATCATCAATGTTATCATCCCTAGAAGCTTTTAATTGATCAATTTCTAATTGCAATGCCTTAACCTTATTCTTTGACTTTTTCAACATATTAGTTAAGCATGCAATTGCTCTATAACATTTTTTAAGCTCGGGAGAAGTTACCTCTTCATCATCCGAAGATGATTAAGCCGTGTTTGAGGAGCTTGAAGATTCATCACTGCTATCCTCTCCAAGAGCCATGAGTGCCACTTGCCTTGTGTTCTTTTCCTCCTTTTCTTCATCGGATGAGCTAGAGGATGACTCATCCCAAGAGGCCTTCAAAGCTTTCTTCTTCTTCTTGAATTTCTTTTCTTTCCGTTTGGATTTCTCCTCCTTCTTTTTAAGCTTTGGACATTCATTCTTGAAATGCTCTTTCCTACCACACTCAAAGCAAGATGAATTATTCTTATCAAGTTTGGATTCACTAGTGTTACCTCTACTTTTGAAACGTCGATCCCTTCGCATCCTCCTCCTCACAAAGTTGGCCATTTCGGATGAAGAGGAGCCGCTGCCATCTTCCTCGGAATTGGACTCGGATTCGGAAGAGGATGAAGATGATGAAACCTCCTTCTCCTTCTTCTTCTCCTTCTTCTTCTTGTTGGTTCGGTCCCCTGCAACTAAGGCAATCCCCTTCTCCTTGGGGCCTTTGTTAGCCATTTCATGCAATTCCATCTCACAAAATAAATCATCTAACTTTACAATAGATAGATCCTTGGATACTTTGTAGGCATCCACCATGGATGACCACAAAGCATTCCTTGGAAATGCTTTCAAGACATACCTCACAAGGTCGCGGTTCTCGACCTTTTCATCAATTGAATGAAGCCCATTGAGGACTTCCTTGAACCGGCTATGAAGCTCACTTACCGACTCATTCTCCTTCATGGAGAGATTTTGAAGTTGATTGAGGAACAAATCCCTCTTTACGATTCTAGAGTCCCGGGTGCCTTCGTGAAGCTCAATGAGTTTGTTCCACAAGTCCTTCGCACTTGTGAAAGGACCAACCTTGATGAGTTGGTCTTTGTTCATGCCACATTGTAGAGTGACAACAGCCTTCGCGTCGGCTTCACTCTTCTGAGTTTGTTCAGCAGTCCACCTCGAAGACTCAAGCTCTTTGCCTTCGTCATCATTAGGAGGGATGAATCCCTCCTTCACCGCGAACCAAGTGTGGATATCCATCTTCAAATAGTATTCCAATTTTGATCTCCAATATTGAAAGTCGGCGCCTTCAAAGAATGAAGGTCGGGTGGTAGAGAAGCCTTCTCTCAAAGCCATCTTGTTGATAACTCTTGGATGTTAAGCCGTAAACAGAGCCCCAAGCTCTGATACCACTTGTTGGGAACGAGATGGCTAGAGAGGGGGGGTGAATATAGCCAATCACTTCTACTTGCACTTAACAAATTTCCTGCACTCAACTTATCAGTAGCACAGCGGAAGAAACAAAGGAAAATGTAGCAGTGCAGTAAATGAAGACAGAAATGAGAGCAAACAGAGACAACTGCCAAGAATGCTAACAAGAGGGTTTACAAAGTTCGGGGATAACTTGCCCCTACTCCTTAGCGTGCCCTTAAGGTGGGCGATCCCTTGATCGTCGGCAGATCAAGCCCCGGTTTTCACCGGATATAACGCAACCTCCTTCTCAGTGGAGAAACCTCTCCACAGCGTTTCAGTCACAGATAAAATTTAAGCACAAAGAAACAACTGGAAGGATCTTACTCAAACACTTAGCAAGGACAAGAACACAGCAAGCTTCCCTGAGCTCCACCCAGTGGCGATCTCACGCAAGAACCCTTCTTCGTGTCTTCCCACTGTCGGACTCTAAGCTCCTTGTTCTCTCCTTCAAGCGCTCAAGTAATGAATGATTGCTTCTCGATAGCTTGCTCAAAGTGATGAAAACTTCAAGAACACAGCAAGCTTGTTGTGGAGAACTCAAGGCGCGACAAGAACACAAGTTTCAGAACTCTCTTTCGAACTCTTCGAACCCTTTGGAACACTTCGGAACACTTGCATCCACGAAGCTAATTTCCGCCCTTTTGATTCTCCATACAGCATCAGGTGACAACATCCTCCGTAGCCTCCAGCTACCTTACTGCCAATGCCAGCTACCACTGAGCCCTCTCTGGTCTTCCTGAGATCCCCTCAGCCAAGCCCCAGTCTCGGCTCCAGTCTGCAGCTCGGCCGTTGCAACCGGAAATGGAGAATCGGACAAACCTGCTCCAAGGAAAGCCTCCTTTGACCTCTCATTGAGTGTTTGAATCCTCCCCTGTCACCTGCAGCTTAATCAGACTGTTAGAGCAGTAAATCATACAGGAAATCAAATATCAGAAGCAAACAGCAGCGAATCGGATACGATCAGACGCTCTGACCACGTCTGACAGTGCAATTTGAATTAAAGTGATCGGTCACCGGACCGATCCAGGGCTTGTGGGTCGGTCACCAGACCGATCCAGAGCTTCGCTGGGATTCCCAGCTCTCACATCTATACACGCCTGATCGGTCACCCGACCAATCAGAGTGAAGCCTGATCGGTCACCAGACCGATCAGGATAGATGAACAGTGATTTTTTAATCAGATCCAAACTCCCTGATCGGTCACCAGAACGATCCAAGGTCTGATCCGCAAGGGAACTCACTCACCGTCTGCTCCCTGATCGGTCACCAGTCCGATCAGGAGCAAGCCAGCGAGGAAGCAGCCTGCTCCCTGATCGGTCACCGGTTCGATCAGGAGCAAGCCAGCGAGGAAGCAGCCTGCTCCCTGATCGGTCACCGGTCCGATCAGGAGCCACACAGTAGATTCCCAACCTCACTGTGCGCTCCCTGATCGGTCTCCAGTCCGGTCAGACATCGCTAGATCGGTCACCAGACCGATCCACGAAGGAGCAGCGTGCCAATGTCCCTGATCGGTCACCAGACCGATCCAAAGACTCAAACCTAGCCCTCCAAGCTAGGAATTCATCCACCTTAGCCCTCCAAGCTAAGGATTTTTCCATCTAACTCTCCAAGTTGGGAATTTGCACCTAACCCTCCAAGTTAGGACTTTTCACCTAGCTCTCCAAGCTAGGACTTTTCACCTAGCCCTCCAAGCTAGGACTTTTCAACCAACCCTTCCGAGTTAGAACATCATCCAACCTAGCCCTCCAAGCTAGGCACCTGACCCTCCAAGTCAGGACTTTTTCACCTAATTCTCCAGGATGGGAATTTGCACCTAACCCTCCAAGTTAGGACTTTTCACCTAGCCCTCCAAGCTATGACTTTTCACCCAACCCTTCCGAATTAGGACTTTTCCAACACCTAGCCCTCCAAGCTAGGATTTTTCACACCTAACCCTCCAGGTTAGGATTTTCCAACACCTAGCCCTCCAGACTAGGATTTTCCATACCATGCTTGATCCCCAATCAGGACTTAATCATAATCCATGTCATGCATGATCTCCGATCAGGACTTAATCATAATCAATGATCATCCACCTAAACTAAAATTGATGTCAACACCAAAACAACAATCAGAGCAAGACTGCATCAACACTCACTAACACCTCAGTGTGCTAGGTATAGGTCTGAATCCTATATCATGGGATACAAGTAATCTACTAGGTATACTGAAAAAGTAACCAGTGATCTATAAATATCAAAATGCAAGAGGGAACATATCACTACCTCTATGCACACATATATACACGTAACAACTATTGAGACTGTATGAAGCTAAAAGGAAGATAACCTCAAGGATAAGCAACAGATATCAAATACATGTATACTAAGGCAGATATAGCATATAAGCTTACTGTTATATATAACAGACCATGCATAGCAATATGACAATATCAACACGATAAGTCAAGGGCGCCCGCCTCAAAGTAGATGCTCGTATCAGCAAGAACCTCCTGGATGATAATCAACAATGCTAAATCCAATCAATGCCCTGTATCAAAGGCATAATGTTTAGCTACAAAAATCTGTAATTTATAGGATCTTTTTAATTATCATCGTTTCATCTAATTAACCATAATTAAAGGGTTCACCCTTAATTATCCCAAATTACCCAACCCCTGTTTAGTCTCCATTAGGTCCAACCCTATTAGATCTGATTTCCCAAAACAAAAACCACTTTCCCCCGTACACCTCACGGCAAGAACAACCTCTATTTATCTAATACAATACTGGCATCACCAAAATAAATTTATTCCAATGTTTGAACCAAAACAAATCTCACGGCAATATCCATCACATGCAAATCAGGACATCTACCTCTCCATTGAACAACAATTTCTGAAGCTATGAAGCTAACGCTCACACGAAACAAAATTTCCTACTGAAACCAACAAATTAATCCCAAGAGTTCAGATCCAAACAAAGAAGACCATACCAAGATCCTGAACCAAATCCAAAGTTTCGATTACCACTCATCCCTTCTACTGATTTATCATGGTAGAAAAGAAGCACCAAACCAAACTTCATTACAGATTGATCTTCATCCTAAAACAGCCTTCAACATTCAAATTAAACCAAACACCTATTGTCAAAATGTATTACTAGAACAGAACTACACCTTACCTGATATTCGCGACCTTAAACAGCAGCGATCAGAAAGCGCAAATAGAGATCCTCGGAAACAAACAGGAAATCTTAGAATTCCAGCATCGCAAACCCTTCTCCGATTGTAGCCTAACCTCGTCCTTCGTCCGCCTGTGTAAGGTCAGCGGAAGGAGTCGCTGGATGGAGATAGGTTGCGGCTAGGGCCCACGAAAGAAGGGAAGAAAAAGAGAGATCATGCGTGGCCGTGGCTAGGGCACGCGGAGGAGGAGGAATCGGGTCGGCGGTGGCTACGGCTAGGGCACGCGAGGGGAGGAAGAAGAAAATGAGAAGCGGCTGCTGGCTGCGGCTTCACGAGGGGAGGAAGAAGAAAAGGGAGTGGCGGCGCGTCTGCGGCTAGGGCACGAGGGGAGGAGAAGAAAAGGGTATTATATATAATTAATACTTTTCCTTTTATAACTATATATATATATATATATATATATATATATATATATATATATATATATATATATATATATATATATTCTGAAAATTCACTTTTTCCTAAAATAATTCAAAACCAACCCATCTTGCATCCAATTCTCCCTACTAATATTTCCAAAAATTTAGGAAAATTATTCCAAAATTTTCCCTCTAATTGTATATATTCCTATATATATACACACACACACTAATATATATATATATATATATATATATTATTTTATTTTATTTTATTTTATTTTTTCCCCTCGTATTTTACAGTTATAACTTGCTTGTCTCTTCCTAATGTCTATTATCTTCCTAGTCTTACACTTAATCTTGTTTCTGTTAGTCAATTGTGTGAGTCTGGACATGTAATCTTTTTCTCTTCATCTAATTGTTATGTGCAGGACCCGCTATGTCGGAAGGTGATTGGGATAAGTCGTAAGAAAGGGGAACTCTATGTCTTGGATCAGCTCTAAGTACCAAGTGTTGCAGCTTCTGATGTCGATCTGTCATCTTTTCAGTTGAGTCATTCTTTTTCTAATTTCTATTTATGACATACTCGTCTAGGTTATGTTTCATCATCCCATTTATAATTTTTAGCTTTATCTGGAGTATTAGGACCTTTAAAATGTCATGATATTTTTTATTGTAGTGGTTGTAAACTGGCAAAATTTTCTATATTACCTTTTAATAAAAGTTTATTTTTTTCTCCTAATCCTTTTGATCTTATATATTTTGATGTATGGGGGCCTTCTCCTATCGCTAGAAAAGGAGGATCAAGATACTATGTTTCTTTTATTGATAATTACACTCGTTATGCTTGGGTTTATCTTATGAAACATATATCTGATTATTTTACCATCTTTAATGACTTTAAAGCTCTTGTCAAAACTCAACATTTAGTTGTTATCAAGTGTTTTCATTGTGATTTAGGGGGTGAGGATACTTCCAATTCTTTTTCTCATTTACTTGCATCAGAAGGTACTATACATCAAACCTCGTGTCGAGAACACCTAAATAGAATGGGATTGCGGAGAGAAAATATAGGCATCTTGTTGAGACAATCCGCTTATTCTTATTGTCAGCAGATGTTTCTAGTGTCTTTTGGGGATAAGCAGTTCTTACTATTACTCATATAATTTATAGGATTCCAAGTTCTCATAATTTAGGTTTGTCTCCTTTTCAAAAACTGTATGGTTATGCTCCTGATTATTCATCTTTACGTGTTTTTGGTTGTACCTGTTTTGTTCTGCGACCACACGTCGAACATGATAAGTTGTCCTCTAAGTCTGCTTTGTGTGTCTTTCTTTGTTATGGTGTTGTCAAAAGGGATATCGTTGTTTTGATCCAGTCAGTAACAAATTATATGTCTCTTGTCATATTATGTTTCTTAAGCATATTCCTTTCTTCTCCATACCTCCTTTATCAAATGACATAACACATGCAGATTTTATTCGCATTGATCCCTTCAGTACCGACACCAATAAAGCCTCTCTCACAGCTCCTCATGATAGCTTCACTGAATCTGGTACTCTCTGTTGGGACCGGTAGGAGAGCTAGAGGGGGGGTGATTAGCTCCGATCTTTGCTCGTTGATGATTTGTTGCGGCGGAAGACTTGAGTAATGCTAACACCTCTATTTTACTTGGTATCCACCTCCTTGAGGTGACTAATCCAAGGGTCCACTCTCCTCACACTCTCATATACTATGAAAGATCTCCTTCTTGAGGTGGAGAAACCTCTTACAAGCTTTCAAGAAGATACAATAAGAATCCAAGCAAATACAAAATGAAATCTTACAAGATTTACAATGATAAGCCCAAGCTTTGCTTTCCTTACTATCTTCAAGCTTGCGATCGCCTCTAGAACTTTGGAAGTACAGCAACACTAAACCCCAAAGCTTCTCTTGAAATGACGTGGAAGAAGGAGGAGAAGAATCGAAGCAGCCGTGAGCCAGCGCGCTTCAAACCTGCGTGAAAACCCTAAATGCCCGACGCCTAGGGTTTCTGAATCGATTACCCAATCGATTACCATGTCAGACTTAGCCGTTCAACGGCTAGTTTTCGAACCGTAATCAATTAGCCAATCGATTACGAGCATCTTGAATCGATTGCCCAATCGATTCAAGACCCTTCTGTGTTCTCGAGCAAACTACCATAATCGATCGCCCGATCGATTACAGGAGCCCTTAATCGACTGACCAATCGATTAAGGGAAGTTTGAATCGATTGACCAATCGATTCAACCACCTTCTGTTCTCGCAACTCAGTTCTCCTGATCGATCAGCCAATCGATTCACACCTTCCTTAATCGATCACCAGATCGATCAAGGAAGCTACTAATCGCGAGAAACCAAACCCTAATCGATTGAGTCCAACCTAACTTGTGTTCACAAGTCTAGGATTCCCTACCAAGTGTCCGGTCAACCCCTTTGACCGATCTGAATTTCTTCTGCCTAGCTCCCAGCTCGGACTTAACCTGGTTCCCAACCAGATTTGCCTAACCCTCGAGTTAGGTCTAGTCTCTTGGTAGACTTCCACCTTGCCAGCGTGCGATCTCCTCGATCCACCTAGACTTCACCTAGTCCCACTAGGCCTTTTCCTATGCCAGCGTGCGATCTCCCTGATCCACTTGGACTTCACCTAGTCCCACTAGCCAGGTCTTTTCCGATGCTAGCGTGCGATCTCCTTGATCCACCTGGACTTCACATAGTCCCACTAGGGTGTTTCAGTCAAGCCTCCAGTCAACCTTGACCCACTTGACATCATACGATATTCAAACATCATATGACATTCAAACATCATTATCAAACATCGAAACATTCAACCTTAAGCTTACCAAGCTTATCAGACATAAGCTCACCCGAGCCTAGTCAAACTAGGTCAACCTTGACCTAACAAAGATTGCACCAACACTCTTGAGACGTCTCCTACTCATCCTCCCTCTCCCCCTCCCTCTCCTGTGACTGTTCCATCAGCTGGTAAGATTGTGGATAATCCTATTCGTCGGTCTACACGTCCTTGTAAATATACTAAACTATCTGATTTTGCTTATTCTTGTTATTCTAGTTCTTTTGCTACTTTTGTCACCTTTATTCATCATCTTTTTGAGCCTTTATCATATAGAAAAGCTGTTGATAACCCACTTTGGCAAAATGCTATGGACAATGAATTAACTGCTCTGCATCATACATATACTTGGGATCTAGTACCTCTACCACCAGGAAAATGTGTCATTGGTTCTCGTTGGGTTTATAAGATCAAAAATAAATCTGATGGTTTTGTCGAACGATATAAAACTCACCTTGTTGCTAAAGGTTACCCTCAGGAGTATGACATGGATATGAGAATTTTTTTGCCCCTGTTGCTAAAATGACTACCGTTCGTTTCTTAATTGTTGTTGCCTCTGTTCGTCGATAAAAAATATCTCAGATGGATGTCAAGAATGTCTTCTTAAATGGTAATCTTCAAGAAGAAGTGTATATGTTACCTCCTCCTGGAGTTGCTCACCAATATGGTGAAGTTTGTAAGCTTCGCAAAGCTCTCAATGGACTCAAACAAGCACATCGTGCTTTGTTTGTGAAGTTTTCCACGATAATTATCTCTCTTAGCTTTCATCCCAGTGATCATGATTCGACTTTATTTGTTAAGTGTACACGTGCAGATCATATACTTTTATCTTTATATGTGAATGACATGATAATTACTAGTGATGACTTTGATGGAAATGAGGCTTTGAAGTTTGAATTAGCTCGTTGCTTTGCTATGAAATGCTTGGGTTTATTACGCTATTTTCTGGGGATCGAGATTGCCTCTTCTCCAAAAAGTTATCTCTTGTCTCAGTCAAAATATATAGCTAATCTATTTGAGGGTGCGTGACTTACTGACAACAAGATAGTTGATACTCCTCTTGAGACTAATGCTCGTATGATTCTCCTTTGCCAGATCCTAGCCTCTATCGTACAGTTGTGGGAAACTTGGTTTATCTCACTGTGACTCGTCCTGATATTGTGTATGTTGTGCATGTGGTTAGTCAGTTTGTCGCTGCACCTACCACAGTTTATTGGGCTGATGTTCTTCGTATTCTCCAATATCTTCGCGGAACTCAGTTTCAGAGTCTCTTATTGCCTTCTACTTCCTCGTTAGAATTATGTGCATACTCTGATGTTGATTGGGCAGGTTACTCTACATATCGTAAGTCCACCACCGACTTTTATATTTTTCTTGGAGTTTCACTTATCTCTTGGAAGAGTAAGAAGCAATATGTTATTTCTAGATCTTCCACATATATTGAGTATCGTGCAATGACTACCACCATTTGTGAGATTGTTTACGTTTGTTGCTTGCAAATATGGGAACAACTTACTATACTTCATTGTGATGATCAGAGTGTCATTCAGATTGCCCGCAATACAGTTTTTCATGAGAGAACGAAGCATATTGAGATTGATTGTCATTTCACTCGTCATCATCTACAGCTTGACACTATCACGCTACATTTTGTTCCTTCCTCACTGTAGATAGTTGATATGTTTATCAAGGTTCATTTCGCTTCACGCTTTCTTTTTTTGTTTGATAAACTCTCAATGCTTCTAGCTAGTTGTAGTTTTTAGGGTATTTTAGTCCTTTTCCTTTTTTAGTTTAGGGTTTAAGGTTTCTTAATCCATCTATATAAGGCTATGTTTTTTTTTTCTAAATTATTTTTTGATTTAATAAAGATGATTATTATTTTTTCTTAATTTCCACATAGACATCTTTGGAACCATCATCAATAGCAATAGTAGCATCATCGATGAAGGATCCTCCTACGTAAAGGCGGAGCCACTCTTGGGCGGGGTTATTTTTCACCCAAGTTGGTAGAATATTAGAAATTCTAACTCTATATTTCCTTTTGAGAGGCTGAACAAATAGTTTTTGATTTTTTAAATATTTTTTCCAATCCCATCAAAATGGTTAATTACTGAAAAATTATTAAAATCCTGAATGAAAATAAATAAAAATAATAAAATATAGAGGAAACAAATTATTGAACAGAGGACTTAATTTGAATTTAAATTGGATAGGATCGAACTAAATCCAACGATAGATACGTAATTAAGAAATATGTTAGTTTAAATCTAAAATTGATTTGGATTTATTTAATTAAGTTGTGACCGAACCAACTGATATGTTAACTGGTTCGATTGATTAAAATGATTTGGAGTATATATTTTCAAAAATTCGTCTCTTGCTCCCCTTTTTTTTTTCCCTCCACGTATGTAGCTCTCACTATCTCACATCGCTCTCCTAAGTGTTCCTGTTTTTTGAAATCTAAAGAAAACTTTAAGCGTCTTAATGTTAATCATATCTATCGATTGAGAAATTTATTCCTTTTAATTTCTATACACAAGATTTGTACCACTTAAAAATATAATTGGATGATATCATTAGATATGAAAATTTTTATAATTTATCAACTATTTCTAAATTATATCAAAAATTAATTGAAACAAATAAGTCAGTAACTTATTATATATTTAATTTAATTAATGATTTTTTATGATTTATTATAATCTATACATTTTAAATATATTATTTACTTACATATACATTGAATCTAATATATCTATTTAATTGGAAGATTGATTCAGTTTGTTTAATTCTTTTCATATTTTTATTAACAACAAAATAAGAATCTTCATCTATGAAATTTCTTAAAATAATATTTCTTAATAAGATAGAAAAAGAGTTTTGAACCGATTCTATGATCATTTACATTGAGCCAAAGTTGCATGGTTGAAAAAATTGATAACGATATAATCATCGGCAATTTACCAAAGGGCGTACGCAACAATCGGTAATTACCAACGGGCGCACCATGGTTTTATTTTCACCAAAAGACGCACTCATTATAGTGAACTTCCTCTTATACCCCTCATGTTATCTATTGCTTTTCTCTTTCTCTCTCAGTAATAAATTCTGAGACGTCAGCACATGCAACGTGATTTAATTACTGACTTTTATTTTAAAATAATATCTAATGGAATCGGCACTAAATTAAAAAACGTAAGCTAAAAATTAAAAAAATATTTCACTTTAAAAATTTCTCATCCAACGTGATTTAAAAATATAAATAAATAATTTTTATTTTTATTAATAGAAATTAATATATTAAATAATATTTAATAAATATATTAATGTATAAAAAGTTTTTGGAAACAAACGGTTGGATTTAAAAATATAAATAAATGATTTTATATTTGATTAATAGAAATTAATATATTAAATAATATTTAATAAATATATTAATGTATACATATTTTTTGAAAAAATTGACCGTGGTAGCTTTCAGGCCCATGCTGGGCCTGAAATATTTTTATTTCAGGCCCACGCTGGGCCTGAAATATTTTTATATCAGGCACAGCGTGGGCCTGAAATTTTTTATTTCAGGCCCACGTTGGGCCTGAAATCTTTTGATTCAGGTCCGACGTGAACTCAAATTTTTTTTCTATTTAAAAAATATATTAATATATAAAAAACCTATCAAAACACTTAATTTTAGATTCAAACGCAGGGCCTGAAGTCATCCCAGGAGGGTTTGAAGTCAAATAACTTCAGATCCTATAAATAATTAATTTAATAAATAATAATTAAATATAAAAAATATTTTTAAAATTAAAAAATTTTTAGTGAGGGCCTGAAGTCATCAGTGACTTCAGGCCCTCTATCTAAAAAATTTTCCCTTAGGCCTGAAGTCATCCGACTTCAGGCCTAAGGAGGGCCTGAAGTCTGATGACTTCAGGCCCTCCAATATTAAATATATAAAAATAATAAAAACTTTTAAAAAAAAGGTATAATATATAATTACATAATAATAAAATATTATAGGAGTGATTTAGGTATATCAGTGAGTTTTGAGCAAAACTCACTGATGGACCTACCATATTTGGAATTCTGAAAACTCTATATCAGTAAACAGGGTTGAGCTAGGAGATGAGATTTTGGGTGCCGAAACCTCTAATCTTGCCGTATCACCAATGCTATAGCAGTGGTTTAGGTATATCAATGAGTTTTGAGCAAAACTCACTGATGGACCTACCATACTTGGAATTTTAAAAACTCTATATCAATAGACAGGGTTGAGCTAGGAGATGAGATTTTGGGTGCCGAAACCTCTAATCTTGTTGTATCACCAATGCTATAGAAGTGGTTTAGGTATATCAGTGAGTTTTGAGCAAAACTCACTGATGGACCTACCATATTTGGAATTCTGAAATCTCTATATCAGTAAACAGGGTTGAGCTAGGAGATGAGATTTTGGGTGCCGAAACCTCTAATCTTGCAGTATCACCAATGCTATAGGAGTGGTTTAGGTATATCAGTGAGTTTTGAGCAAAACTCACTGACGGACCTACCATATTTGGAATTCTGAAAACTATATATCAGTAGACAGGGTTGAGCTAGGAGATGAGATTTTGGGTGTCGAAACCTCTAATCTTGCAGTATCACCAATGCTATAGGAGTGGTTTAGGTATATCAGTGAGTTTTGAGCAAAACTCACTGATGGACCTACCATATTTGGAATTCTGAAAACTTTATATCAGTAGACAGGGTTGAGCTAGGAGATGAGATTTTGGGTGTCGAAACCTCTAATCTTGCAGTATCACCAATGCTATAGGAGTGGTTTAGGTATATCAGTGAGTTTTGAGCAAAACTCACTGATAGACCTACCATATTTGGAATTCTGAAAACTCTATATCAGTAGACAGGGTTGAGCTAGGAGATGAGATTTTGGGTGCCGAAACCTCTAATCTTGCTGTATCACCAATGCTATAGAAGTGGATTAGGTATATCAGTGAGTTTTGCTCAAAACTCACTGATATACCTAAACCACTGATATAGCATTGGTGATACAGCAAGATTATAGGTTTCGGCACCCAAAATCTCATCTCCTAGCTCAACCCTGTCTACTGATATAGAGTTTTCAGAATTCTAAATATGGTAGGTCAATCAGTGAGTTTTGCTCAAAACTCACTGATATACCTAAACCACTCCTATAGCATTGGTGATACAGCAAAATTAGAGGTTTCGGCACCCAAAATCTCATCTCCTAGCTCAACCCTGTCTACTGATATAGAGTTTTCAGAATTCCAAATATAGTAAGTCCATCAGTGAGTTTTGCTCAAAACTCACTGATATACCTAAACCACTCCTATAGCATTGGTGATACAGCAAGATTAGAGGTTTCGGCACCCAAAATCTCATCTCCTAGCTCAACCCTGTCTACTGATATAGAGTTTTCAGAATTCCAAATATGGTAGGTCCATCAGTGAGTTTTGCTCAAAACTCACTGATACCTAAACCACTCCTATAGCATTGGTGATACAGCAAGATTAGAGGTTTCGGCACCCAAAATCTCATCTCCTAGCTCAACCCTGTCTACTGATATAGAGTTTTCAGAATTCCAAATATGGTAGGTCCATCAGTGAGTTTTGCTCAAAACTCACTGATATACCTAAACCACTCCTATAACATTGGTGATACAGCAAGATTAGAGGTTTCGGCACCCAAAATCTCATCTCCTAGCTCAACCCTGTCTACTGATATAGAGTTTTCAGAATTCCAAATATGGTAGGTCCATCAGTGAGTTTTGCTCAAAACTCACTGATATACCTAAACCACTGCTATAGCATTGGTGATACGGCAAGATTAGAGGTTTCGGCACCCAAAATCTCATCTCCTAGCTCAACCCTGTCTACTGATATAGAGTTTTCAGAATTCCAAATATGGTAGGTCCATCAGTGAGTTTTGCTCAAAACTCACTGATATACCTAAACCACTCCTATAGCATTGGTGATACAGCAAGATTAGAGGTTTCGGCACCCAAAATCTCATCTCCTAGCTCAACCCTGTCTACTAATATAGAGTTCTCAGAATTCCAAATATGGTAGGTCCATCAGTGAGTTTTGCTCAAAACTCACTGATACCTAAACCACTCCTATAGCATTGGTGATACTGCAAGATTAGAGGTTTCGGCACCCAAAATCTCATCTCCTAGCTCATCCCTGTCTACTGATATAGAGTTTTCAGAATTCCAAATATGGTAGGTCCATTAGTGAGTTTTGCTCAAAACTCACTGATATACCTAAACTACTTCTATAACATTGGTGATACTGCAAGATTAGAGGTTTCGGCACCCAAAATCTCATCTCCTAGCTCAACCCTGTCTACTTATATAGAGTTTTTAGAATTCCAAATATGGTAGGTCTATCAGTGAGTTTTGCTCAAAACTCACTGATATACCTAAACCACTTCTATAGCATTGGTGATACAGCAATATTAGAGGTTTCGACACCCAAAATCTCATCTCCTAGCTCAACCCTGTCTATTGATATAGAGTTTTTAGAATTCCAAATATGGTAGGTCCATCAGTGAGTTTTGCTCAAAACTCACTGATATACCTAAACCACTGCTATAGCATTGGTGATACGGCAAGATTAGAGGTTTCGGCACCCAAAATCTCATCTCCTAGCTCAACCCTGTCTACTGATATAGAGTTTTCAGAATTCCAAATATAGTAGGTCTATCAGTGAGTTTTGCTCAAAACTCACTGATATACCTAAACCACTCATATAACATTTTATTATTATGTAATTATATATTATACTTTTTTTTTAAAAAAAGTTTTTATTATTTTTATATATTTAATATTGGAGGGCCTGAAGTCATCAGACTTCAGGCCCTCCTTGGGCCTGAAGTCATTAGACTTCAGACCCTCCTTAGGCCTGATGTCGGATGACTTCAGGCCTAAGGGAAAATTTTTCAGATAGAGGGCCTGAAGTCACTGATGACTTCAGGCCCTCACTAAAAATTTTTTAATTTTAAAAATATTTTTTATATTTAATTATTATTTATTAAATTAATTATTTATAGGATCTGAAGTTATTTGACTTCAAACCCTCCTGGGATGACTTCAGGCCCTGCGTTTAAATTTAAAATTAAATGTTTTGATAGGTTTTTTTATATATTAATATATATTTTTTAAATAGAAAAAAAATTTGAGTTCACGTCGGGCCTGAATCAAATAATTTCAGGCCCAACGTGGGCCTGAAATAAAAAATTTCAGGCCCACGCTGGGCCTGAAATAAAAATATTTCAGGCCCAGCGTGGGCGTGAAATAAAAATATTTCAGGCTCTGCGTGGGCCTGAAAGTTACCACGGTCAGTTTTTTTCAAAAAATATGTATACATTAATATATTTATTAAATATTATTTAATATATTAATTTCTATTAATCAAATATAAAATCATTTATTTATATTTTTAAATCCAACCGTTTGTTTCCAAAAACTTTTTATACATTAATATATTTATTAAATATTATTTAATATATTAATTTCTATTAATAAAAATAAAAATTATTTATTTATATTTTTAAATCACGTTGGATGAGAAATTTTTAAAGTGAAATATTTTTTTAATTTTTAGCTTACGTTTTTTAATTTAGTGCCGATTCCATTAGATATTATTTTAAAATAAAAGTCAGTAATTAAATCACGTTGCATGTGCTGACGTCTCAGAATTTATTACTGAGAGAGAAAGAGAAAAGCAATAGATAACATGAGGGGTATAAGAGGAAGTTCACTATAATGAGTGCGTCTTTTGGTGAAAATAAAACCATGGTGCGCCCGTTGGTAATTACCGATTGTTGCGTACGCCCTTTGGTAAATTGCCGTATAATCATTAATGAATTTGATCCTAGTTGAAAAAAGATAATAATACTCATCTCAAATTGTTCAGTATCATCGCCCCCAACTAGACACAAACAAATAAATCATCCAGACTATTTTATCAGAATATTTTATCATAATACAACAGTATGTAAAATTAGTTTAATTATAAGATAAAGAAGTATAGAAGCACATAACTTCAATAATATTTTTATTTAATATATTTAATGTATTCAATATAAAATATCTTTGTTTTATATTTTTGAAAAAATAATAATCACATATTTTTTATTTATATAATTGGCGGTCACGTTAATTTGAAATCCTGGCTGGGCTCCGATGACTCTTCCGTGTATAGTTCGTCGATGATTAACACAATCACGATAATTACGACCACGCTGCACGAATTTCGCAAATAACGTCGTCTTTTGTGATCTTCATCTTATTTCCCGCGCCACCAGATCAATGACAGAAAATTGCGAGAGCCAAAGAAGACGAATTGTTTCATAGTTTTGGTTTAGCGTGATTATTTAAACTTATTTTTAATGACGATAAAGATAATCATTCATCATATTAATTAAAAATTATTTTTAATTATTGATAATTTAAATTACAATCTCAATCATATTTATTATTATTATTATATTATATTTATATTTATATATATGCATTATCTTAATAATATATATATATATAGGATTATTATTCAATTACAATTATCAATAAAAATAATAATTATTTTCTTCTATTATTTCGATTTCTATGTTTCAACAATTTTGACGTCGGCGTCAACCTGGCGTACGTGGATATTATAATACATTATACATCTTAAAGTATTGCAATTACAATTCTGAGGGCTTGATAAATAGTAGCTGACAAGGAAACGGCAAATAAGATAGTTATGGGTGACTTGGGTATTATGTGATACACCGTAAAATAGTGCACTTAAAATTTTGAGGGCAAGTAATTAGTAGCTGATAGTGAAACGGCAAATAGTATGTGATCCGGTCGTATGATTTTTAGATGGATCAGGAGCTCGGTCGGGTTCGATTGTCGATCTGAGCCGGTAGTGAATAGGCCAGGCCAAGAGTCATCAGAGGTCAGGACACTCGGGGTCGGTCATCCGAGGTCGGGACACTCGTGGTCGGTCATCCGAGGTCGGTACGCTCGGGGTCGGTCACCTGAGGTCGGGACACTCGGGGTCTGTCATCCGAGGTCGGGACGCTTGGGGTCGATCATCCGAGGTCGGGACGCTCGGGGTCGGTCACCTGAGGTCAGTCACCCGAGGTCGGCCCCTCAAAGTCTATTGTCCGAGGCCAGGAACTCGTGATCACACGGGGACAGCCGAACAATTACGAGCCTTTCCTATCGTATGAGTCTTTCTTATCAAATATTCAGAAGATAATTCCCCCGGCATAATCATTGCCTGGCAGAGCCGCCGATAGTTAAGAAGGGACAGAAGGATATGTTAGGCAGGGTGTCAGGCGGCTGGGACAGTCTCACAGATATATTAAGCAGGGTGTCAGGCGGCTATGGCAGTCTCACAGCGTTAATGCGGCCGTCACTATCACCGTCTGTCAACTGATCCTCCCTTAATGAGATTTGCCAACCCTGACACAGCAGAGAATTACCTCTCCCCTATATAAACCCCCCATATGGCTCTGTAGAAGGGATCGCTGCCATTTTGCAACCATTCCACCACATTGAGAGCTCTATTTCGGTCCGACCTCCCAAACTCTAGCAGACCGGGTCGGCTTGGTTAGATCGAGTCATTCGAGTGAGAACCGATCTTCGCTTGTCGACAGGATCAAATTTGGCGCCGTCTGTGGGAATCCGCCTGATCGAAAGCCGAAGATGGGTGACTCCAACCGGGTGACCGTTACTCTCTCACAAGAGGACTTGGAGCTGCTGATAGAAGCTAGAGCCAGGAAATTAGCGGAGGCCCAGCAAGCAGCCGCCCGACCTACCCCACCGGGCCCGGCCGAGCACACTGCTCGTGTAGGCACGGAGGGAGGGGTTCGACAGGAGGACAGTCCTCACTTCCACCGGGCGCTGTTTGGCCCAGCTGAAGGAGCAGGGCAATCGGACCCTCATGAAGCTACATCCAGCCATACCAGAGCTAGTAAAGGGAAGGCTCCCCTTGCGCCGACCCCGACTGAGCAGCACAGGGTTCCCCTTCTCTAGCCAAGTCTTGAACGAGCCGCTACCCAAGCATTTCAGACTCCCGTCCATTACTGAATACGGAGGAGCTACTGATCCTGAAGAACATCTAAAGAAGTTTGAGAATGCTTCGATGCTGCATCAGTACCCCGATGGCGTCAAGTGCCGGGCCTTCCTGACCACTCTAGCCGGGCCGGCCCAGCGATGGTTTGACAGACTCCCAGAGGGATCGATCAAGGACTTCTCTGATTTCAAGAGACTGTTCCTGCAGCATTTTGCCAGTAGCAAAAGATACCACAAGACCAGCTTAAACTTGTTCACCATGAAGCAAGGATCTAAAGAGCCCTTAAAAGCCTACATCAAGAGATTCAATCAAGTCGCTCTGGATGTGCCCACCGCTACGTCAGAGGTGTTGGTCAGTGCTTTCGCGCAGGGCTTACAAGAAGGCGAGTTCTTCAGATCCTTGATCCGAAAACCTCCGAAGGACTTTGAAAGCCTTTTGGGGAAAGCCAGTAAATACGTAGACGTTGAAGAAGCACAAGCCGCCAGGCGGCCGGAGGTCAGACCCGTGCCCGAGAACCCTCAGCAACATCAAAGAAATGCACCTCCCGGGGGACCTCTCAGAAGCCCCAGAGCTATGGGACACCGACCAGGGGCCGAGAGGGGAATAGTTCAGCAAGTGGCCCAGGGTTGCATCCCTTCCAGATGGCAGCCCTACTGTTCCTTCCATAATAGCCATACGCATGACCTTCAAGACTGCTGGCAGGCCGGCAGAGGTCGGGGTCGCGCTGGCCGAGGGAGTCCAAGAGGAGCTCACCAAGGAGGTGGTCGAGGTCGGGGAAGAACATCGCCTGGCCAATCCGAGTCCCCGGCCCGACCAACCGCCTCTGCAGCCAGGCAGTTGTTCCAGACCCCCGACCCCATTGAGCACGGGAAGGCCAGCGAAGAGCAGGCTAATCAACAGAATGCGGTACACGGGGCCATCCACGTGATCTCTGGAGGTCCCACCTATGGAGATTCCAACAGAGCTCGAAAATCACAAGCCCGGCGTTTAGACATTTACCAGGTGGGCTGCAGCTCAACGCAAGCTCAAGGGCCACAAATCAGTTTTGGTCCTTCAGACTTACGGGAATAGAAGTACCTCATGAGGATGCCCTGGTCATCACGGCGATCATAGCTAATTACCAGATTCATAGAACCATTGTGGATACGGGGAGTTCGGTAAACATCTTGTACTTAAAAGCTTTCGAGCAATTGCAGATTGAAACTACTGAGCTCCGACCCGTGGCCACCCCTCTGTTTGGATTCACGGGGAATGAAGTCCAGCCCTTGGGCCAGATCAAGCTGGCCATATCACTCGGCGAAGAACCCTTAAGAAGGACCAGGTGGTCTACCTTCCTGGTAGTGGACGCCCCCTCAGCCTACAATGCCATCTTGGGCCGACCAGTGCTGAACGAGTTCTGAGCCGTGGTGTCCACTTTCTACTTAAAGGTCAAATTCCCAGTGGGCGACCAAGTCGGAGAGGCTACAGGAGATCAAAAAGTGGCACGTCGGTGCTACGTGGACGACGTCAGAGTGGAGGTTAGTAAGTCCTTCCGAGCAGCGCCGGCTAATTGCAACATGGTGCAATCATCTCAGCCCTCTCCTTGGGCTGATTTGATAGAAGAAAAGGAAGAAGTCCAGCTCATGCCCAACCAAGAAGAAACTAAAGTGAAGATAGCTCCCGGGCTACCGCCCGACCTCAGACAGCAGCTGATAGAATGTCTGACTCTGAATCGAGATGTGTTTGCCTGGTCCCAGCAAGATCTTAAGGGGGTCAGACCAGAGGTAATGGAGCACAAGCTGCACGTGTACCCTGATGCCCGACCTGTCAAGCAGAAGAAAAGAGATTTCAGCCCCGAACAGAACAAGATCATTCAGGCCGAGGTGGAAAGACTGCTGGAAGCTAGACACGTTCGAGAGGTCCAATTCCCGGCCTGGCTTGCCAACGTAGTGCTGGTCTCCAAGCCGGGTGACAAGTGGAGGGTCTGTATCGACTTCAGAGACCTTAATAAAGCTTGCCCTAAAGACTGCTACCTGCTCCCCCGGATAGATCAAATGGTAGACTCTACCGCCGGGAATGAACTCATCTGTATGTTGAATGCCTACCAAGGATACCACCAAGTGCCCTTAGCCTTAGAAGATCAAGAGAAGGTCAGTTTTGTCACGTCCGAAGGCACCTATTGCTACACAGTTATGCCCTTCGGACTCAAAAATGCTGGGGCGACTTATCAAAGGCTGATGAATAAAGTTTTTAAGGAGCAGCTCGGGAGAAACGTGGAAGTATACGTAGATGACATTCTCATCAAGTCCTCCCAAGCTGCCGACCTCATAGCCGATGTCCGTGAAACCTGCTGCACCCTTCAAAGGTTTGGCCTCAAACTCAATCCTGCAAAATGTCTGTTCGGAGCCAAAAGTGGGAAATTCCTGGGCTACATCTTGACCGAGCGGGGAATAGAAGCCAATCCGGGTAAAGTGAAAGCTCTGCTAGACATGCCACCGCCCAGGAACCTAAGGGAAGTTCAGCGCCTGACCGGAAGGATCACGGCCTTATCCCGATTTATCTCCCGGTCGGCCGATAGAAGTCTGCCGTTCTTCAAGATCCTGCGCAAGGCCTCCAAGTTCTAGTGGGATGCCGAGTGTGACCGAGCTTTCGAAGAATTGAAGGCCTACTTGGTTAGTCTGCCAGCGCTAGCCAAGCCCGAGGAAGGAGAACCACTGTATGTTTATTTGTCCGCTACCGAGGGAGCTGCGAGTGCTGTGCTTGTAACCCAGAAAGAGACCGAGCAGCAACCGGTCTATTTCTTTGGGCACTTATTTAAAGAGGCCGAGTGTAGGTATGCTACACTCGAGAAATTAGCTTATGTTCTTGTGTTGATGGCTCGGCGGCTGCGACCCTACTTTCTGGCTCATCCTATCCGAGTGCTGACCAATAGCACACTCGGGAAGGTCCTGATCAACCCGGAAGTCTCAGGTTGGATGGTCAAATGGACGACTGAACTGAGCGAATATGATATCTAGTACCAGCCCAGAACTGCCATCAAAGCTCAGGCCTTGGCGGATTTCCTAAGTGAACTTCATATAGAGGAAGAGGAAGAGGTCTGGAAAATATATGTGGACGGGTCAGCCACCCGGACAGGGAGTGGCGTGGGAGTCTTATTGATGTCTCCTAAAGGAGACCTCATTCATCTGGCCGTGCGCCTAGAGTACCAGGCTACCAATAATCAGGCGGAATACGAAGCCCTCTTGGCAGGTCTTCAAGCGGCCAGACAAGTCGGGGCCACTCGGGTTAGTGCCTGGGGGCGCCCTGGTCGACGGGGCGCCCCCCCACGTGGCAGCAGATCCACACAAGGCGCAGTCAACGACTTATCCCTTGAACCTCGGGATAAGGTCTTGACGGGGGCCCTGGACGCTGGGGAGCCCTGGTTGACTCGGCCAACTCTTATCCGCAGCGCTGAAGTCTCCTGCGTAAGAGTGGCTGGGGGCGCCCGGGACAGCGGGGGCGCCCTGGGTGCGCAGTGCAGACGCGGCAGCAGCTTAACTCTTCAGTTGGTTTGCCATGGGGGCGCCCGGGACAGCGGGGGCGCCCTCAGAATGTACTGTCGAGGTTTATTTGCTTTCTTTGTGTTTTGTGTTCACCTTGGGGGCGCCCGGGACACTCCGGGCGCCCTGGTCAGCAGTTGCCTCTTTCCTTTGAGGCATTCTGAGCTGCAGACACACGTTCCTTCGGTCCTGCTTCCAGGGTTAGTCCAAAACACAATAAAACAAATATTTAATTTAATTTATACAGCCTCAGCTGTCTTGGTTCTGACTTTGGTCTCCAAAATGGAGCCCTAGGTCGAACCGACGCCTAATGTTCCCTCAAGGGGAACGCGTCCTCACCTACTCCTCTCGGGAGAATTTACCTGGTGCCAACCGGCTCCTCCAGTTGGACTTTTGCCCGGCAGCCCTTCGCCAGGTCTTGAGTACCACGCAGCCCTTCGCTTGGTGCCTAGCAGCCCTTCGCTAGGTCTTTTCTTCTGGCAGCCCTTTGCCAGCCTAGCATTCCTTCGCTAGGGTTTGTCCATTCTGGCAGTCCTTCGCCAGAGCCTAGCAGTCCTTCGCTAGGGCTTTTCTTCTGGCTGGCATTCCTTTGCCAGTGCCTAGCATTCCTTCGCTAGGGCTTTTCCTGTACACTCAAGAAACTTGTTAGACAACAACTAACCCTTAACTTTTGAACCCTTTTGCCAATATCAAAACACAGGTTTGACTTGGGTGCATTCTGCACCAACAAGATG
>JAGFNQ010000634.1:30881-50244 GCA_024364735.1 Boesenbergia rotunda
TGTGAACGACGTCCGAGTGGAGGTTAGTAAGTCCTTCCGAGCAGCGCCGGCTGATTGCAACATGGTGCAATCTTCTCAGCCCTCCCCTTGGGCTGATTTGATAGAGGAAAAAGAAGAGGTCCAGCTCTTGCCCGACCATGAAGAAACTAAAGTGAAGATAGCTCCCGGATTATCGCCCGACCTCAGACAACAGCTGAAAGAATGTCTGACTCAGAATCGGGATGTGTTTGCCTGGTCCCAGCAAGATCTTAACGGGATCAGACTAGAGGTAATGGAGCACAAGCTGCATGTGTACCCTGATGCCCGACCTGTCAAGAAGATGAAAAGAGATTTTAGTCCCGAACAGAACAAGATCATTCAGGCCGAGGTGGAGAGACTGCTGGAAGCTGGGCACATACGAGAAGTCCAATTCCCGGCCTGGCTGGCCAATGTGGTACTGGTCTCCAAACCGGGCGACAAGTGGAGGGTCTGTATTGACTTCAGGGATCTCAATAAAGCTTGCCCTAAAGACTGCTACCCGCTCCCCCGGATAGATCAGATGGTAGACTCCACCGCCGGGAATGAACTCATCTGTATGTTGGATGCCTACCAGGGATACCATCAAGTGCCCTTAGCCTTAGAAAATCAAGAGAAGGTCAGTTTTGTCACGGCCGAGGGCACCTATTGCTACACAGTTATGCCCTTTGGGCTCAAAAATGCTGGGGCAACTTACCAAAGACTGATGAATAAAGTTTTTAAGGAGCAGCTCGGGAGAAACGTGGAAGTATACGTAGAGGACATTCTTATCAAGTCCTCCCAAGCTGCCGACCTCGTAGCCGATGTACAGGAGACCTGCTACACCCTGCGAAGGTATGGCCTCAAACTCAATCCTGCAAAATTTCTGTTCGGAGCCAAAAGTGGGAAATTCCTGGGCTACATCTTGACCGAGCGAGGAATAGAAGCCAATCCAGGTAAAGTGAAAGCACTGCTGGACATGACGCCGCCCAGGAGCCTAAAGGAAGTTCAGCGACTAACCGTGAGGATCACGACCTTATCTTGATTTATCTCCCGGTCAGCCAACAGAAGTCTGTCGTTCTTCAAGATCCTGCGCAAGGCCTCTAAGTTCCAGTGGGATGCCAAGTGCGACTGAGCTTTCGAAGAATTGAAGACCTACTTGGTCAGTCTGCCAGTGCTAGCCAAGCCCGAGGAAGGAGAACCACTGTATGTTTACTTAGCTGCTACTGAGGAAGCTGCGAGTGCTGTGCTTGTAACCCAGAAAGAGACCGAACAGCAACTGGTCTATTTCTTTGGGCACTTATTTAAAGAGGCCGAGTGTAGGTATGCTACACTCGAGAAATTAGCTTATGTCCTAGTGTTGATGGCTCGGCGACTGCGACCATACTTTCTGGCTCATCCAATCCGAGTGCTGACCAATAGCACACTCGGGAAGGTCCTGATCAACCCTGAAGTCTCAGGTCGGATGGTCAAATGGACGACCGAACTGAGCGAATATGATATTCAATACCAGCCCCGAACTGCGATCAAAGCTCAGGCCTTGGCAGATTTCCTAAGTGAACTTCATACAGAGGAAGAAGAGGAGGTCTGGAAAATATATGTGGACGGGTCAGCCACCCGGGCAGGGAGTGGCGTGGGAGTCTTATTGATGTCTCCTAAGGAAGACCCCATTCATCTGGCCGTGCGCCTAGAGTACCATGCTACCAATAATCAGGCGGAATACGAAGCCCTCTTGGCAGGCCTTCAAGCGGCCAGACAGGTCGGGGCCACTCGGGTCATCCTACATTCTGATTCTCAGTTAGTGACTCAACAGGTGGCTGGGCGGTGAATGACGAGAAGCTACAGGCTTATGTAGAGGCTTACCAGCAGTTACAAGCAGAATTTCAAGAAGTTCAGATTATACAGATCTCCCGAGGGGACAATGCTAAGGCGGATGAGTTAGCTAGGCTGGCCAGCTCGGTCCGTCCGTGGGTCTTCCCTAAGCCTTCACCTCAGGTTATGCTGGTGGCTCAAGTTGAGAGAGAAGCAGAATTGGAGATAGAGGGGGACTGGCGAGCTCCATTCATCGCCTATTTGAAAGAGGGAACTCTGCCAGATAACCCCGAGCAAGCTCGGATACTGAAGATAAGGGCCGCCCGATTCACTCTGATAGGGGATGCACTATACAAGCGAGCTTTTTCCCGACCCCTATCCAGATGCCTTGGAAAGGAAGATGCGGATTATGTGCTCAGGGAAGTGCATTTGGGGTGCTGCGGAAATCATTCAGGAGGTCGGTCCATGGCTCGGAAGGTCCTGTTGGCCGGTTACTTTTGGCCGACCCTTCAAAAGGACCCAGAAAAGATGACTCTTTCTTGCCTTTTTTGTCAGAAGTATCAGAATCTATCGCACCGACCAGTTGAGATGTTGCGAGCGTCCACTGTATCATGTCCCTTTGATCAGTGGGGCATGGATATAGTAGGACCCTTCCCTAAGGCAGCAGGTCAGAAGAAATTCCTGTTGGTGGCAGTGGACTACTTCTCCAAGTGGGTCGAAGCAGAAGCCCTGGCCCGGATCACCGAGCAAGCGGTGAAGAAATTCCTTTGGTAGAACATTTTGTGCCGGTATGGCATACCCCATAAGCTGGTATTAGACAATGGTCGGCAGTTTCAAGGTCGGATAATCAGAAATTGGTGCAAAGAATTTGGGATCAAGCAGACCTTCACTTCCGTGGCATACCCCCAGAGTAATGGTCAGGCCGAAGTAGCCAATAGAGAGATTCTGAAAGGGCTCAGAGCTAAGTTGGATCAGGTCGGCGGATCCTGGGTGGACGAGCTGCCTGGTGTCCTATGGGCTCTTCGAACCACACCCAAAGAGGGGTCAGGATGCACTCCCTTCCAGTTAGTCTATGGGAGTGAAGCAGTAGTCCCCATGGAGGTCGGCTATGAGTCTGACAGAAGACATCTGTATGGAGAAGACAATGCGGAGAAAAGACGAGCTGAGCTAGATCTGATTGAAGAGGTTCGGGCTAAGGCTGCAGTCCGCATGGCTGCTTACCATCAAAGGATGCAGAACCGATACAACTAGAAGGTTATACCCCGACATTTCCAAGTAGGTGACAAGGTATAGAAAAGAATCAAGCCGGTCGGGGAGGTAGGCAAGCTGGAGCCTCCATGGAGCGGCCCTTTCCTGGTGGTTGAGGCGCTGGGATCAGGAGCCTACTATCTGCAAGACGCCGAAGGAAAGCGGCTCGGAAGACCCTGGAGTGCAGTGCATCTAAGATTGTACCGTGAGGAGAGTGTAGAGGGATGATTCTTGTAACTGTAATCGGGAAAAACGATGATAAAGACTGACTCTCTAACGGACACCTGCAGCAAGTTATAAGTGAGCTTGATCTCACGCACCCACCGAACTCGGCGCCGATCGGGCGTGGCGTTCCACGTTCGGTCGGGCCCGGTCGGGCGTGGCAATCCACGCTCGGTCAGGGTAAGTCGGACGGTGTCCAGACTCTTGCTCGAGGGACATATGAATTAACATATTTCTATGATCTTCACTACCAGGACGTGGCTCCCCACGTTCTGAAAGACAAAAGGGATATTAGGTCAGCTCGGTAAAGCTGAACTAATTGAACCAGCGCACACAAGCCAACTCGGCTTCGTTGGTAAGGTTAGCTCATCGAAAATAAGATACAACGATAAATCAGGGTGTCCACCCGATTGAACAACGCGCCCAAACTTGGGCAACGACCGGACTGAGTGACTAAGAGCTCAAATACGCTAAGCGTTCGATACTTAGAAAAATTTGGCGCTTGGCTCACAAAATCGAGCTAAAGGGAGTGATATGAGCGGCCTGATCGGTCATGTTTTGTGAAAATTCGCGATGTAATCTAAGCGCTGGCCCTCGTAGAGCCAGTCGAGCACCCCAAACAAACAATGCTTAACAAAAACCTTAAACATCGTGAGCAAACAAATACGGCATGCAGGCTATTGAAATAAAACCATGTCAAGCTAAGGAAATCAAAGAAGGGCTCATGGCCCATACAAAATTGAGCCCTGAAGGCTGAGTCAACTCAAAACATGGCAAACTTCTTAAGGCCAGAGGGCCGAGTCATCATGAAACAAAGGAAAGTAAGAATTCAACCTAAGTGAATGGGGGGAAGGCATCTTCAGGAATCGACGCTTTGATCCGCCGCAGCTTCACTGCGTTGGGAGGAAGGTCCTCGGGAAGGTGGCCGGTCTCAGTCAGCTGCTGGATAGCACCCCTCGCGCCGTACCTGATCATGCCACCGGTGCGCTCCGATATCAGGTCCAGGAAGGAGTCCGACTGAATGTAGGCTAGACGCGCCGCTTCAAGCCGAGCGGACTCGCCCGACTTATAGTCCTCCAACTCCTTCCTGAGTCGGGCAAGCTCGGCACCCTATCCCTGGATGGTGGTCTCCCGAACAGCCAACTGCGCCTCCTTGCCCACTAGCTGAACTTCTAAACCCTGAAAGGCCTCCTGTTGGGCAGCCAGCTCTACCTCTTTGTTCTTCAAGACAAGTTGAGTTTGGTGATGAGCCGCGCTTGACTCCTTCAGTTTCCGTTGGAGCCCCTTATTGTCTGTTGTCATTTTGGCTAGGTCAGCATGGGCTCGGGTATGCCGGTTCTGGAGGACCTTATTTTCGCCCTCTAAATGAGCCACCCGATTAGTCAGACGCTCCACCTCCACCGCGGACTGAGCCATCAGCCTTTGCTCTTCCTTCGCACGGACCTCCAGCTCGGATATGTGAGATCTCAGCGCGGTTATTTCCGATTGCAGCTGGTCTATGCCCTCATTGCCCGGAGGAAAAGTGCACCGCGCCACCTTGGCCTCCAACTCTCTCACTTTTCTCTCGGCTGCCCGGCGCTCCCGGGTATTGGCTACCAACGCCTGGCCGACTGCATGACCCAGCGCCCATTGCTGCGAAATGGCGAGAAGATCGTAAGTGTAAGCGTAAACAGTCAAAAGAAGTGGAAAAGATACCTGAGTCATTCCCAAGAAGAAATGGTCGGCCAGGCTGACATGGTCCATTGTGAGGGGCGCCGTCCATCCTTCCTCCTAGCTCGGGACTAGCAGGCCATGCAAGTTAAGCGATTGAGGTTGGACGGTCGGAGTCAGTGCAGTGGCCGAGGGCACTTGAACGTCCACAGCTGACCTCGGGGGGGAGTGTATGGATAGGAGGGCTTCGACGACGTCGATGTTGGCGGCGTCCGTCTGAAGAGCCTGAGGACGCGGTGCGGTCCCCGAGGTCGACGCACCTGAGGGGGCTGTTACGGAGGTAGGAGGTCGGGTCGCCGGGGAAGGTGTTGTCCGGGTCGAAACCCGAGGGTCAGGTCGGGGAGCTGCGGGAACCAAAGTTGAGCTCGGGGCTGGGAGTTGAGGGCTGGCCACAGCTCGGTCAGGACTAGAAGGCACTGCAACCTGACCTTCCACGGGTGGTTCTGGAGATGAAGGTATATCCACGCGATGAGCCAGCTGGCGGCGTTTTCGAACCAAGCTATGAGAAGCTGCCGGGTCCATTTCTTCTTCTGCCACTGCCGGAGCGGAGGTCCCCTCGCCGGTCATCTGAGCCGTCACTCCCACCTCCCCGGTCAGGAGACTCTCTCTGAGGTCACTTGCCGCAACTGCTGGCAGCTCGGGATCTGAGGCAACGCTCGCTGGTGGTACCGCCCGAGCGGCTGCTAGCTGGGCAGCCAAAGCATCCATGGCTTCATCATCCCGATCCAATACTTCATCAATCCTAGCGCTATACATGACTTCGGCTGCACAAAAGAAAAAGCTTTAGTTAGCATTAACAAGCTTACTGAGCAAGTAGAAACGTACCGAGGGTGCCAGGTAGCTCCGCCGGGACTTGGCTCAGCCGGAAGAGATACAGCATACCCTCAATCAGTAGCTTGCTCGCATGATACCGGGCTCCCCCGAGCTTGGAAAATGCAGACCGGTAGCCCGGTTCCGAGCGAAGATTTTTGGGAAGTTGAGGATCATCAGGCAGGTTCTCTACCCACGCGGTAGGCCAGTTCGGCCGGGGGATTGTTTGGATGTAGAAGAAGTGATATTTCCAACCTTTATTAGAGGAGGGAACCTTCTCCAAGAAAGCCGAGTTAATACGGGCTTGGAAATAGAAATTCCCGGGTTCTTGCTTCTTGAGATAATAGAAGAAGTGGAACACCCGGGGTTCTAAGGAAATTTTGTGGGCAGTAAAGATGATCACAGTGCCGCACAATATTCGGATCGAGTTAGGGGCCAATTGAGACAGGGAGACCTGGAAGTAACGACAAATCGCGTGGAAGAAAGGATGCAGAGGGAAACGCAGACCGGCTAACAACTGATCGGAGAAGACAGTAAAATGACTTAAGGGAGGCTGGTGTGCCCGACCTCGACGGTCGGGCTGAGTTATCGAATGGTCTTCGGGGATTAAGTAATCTATGCGCAGGGTCTCTATCTGACCTAAGGTTAGAGAAGACCGGATGGTTAAATACCACGGCTCGGGGGGCGTAGGCGGGGGTGCAGACGATGACGCCATCAAAACGAAGTCAGAAAGGGCACGACAAAGGCTCGGCAAAGAGAAGGAGTACCTAAAAGTGGTGTTCACCGGAGACACTGTTCGTCGAAATCGAGAAGGTCGAGCGGCGGAGATCGGACAAAAGTTGAGGAGAAGGCGAAGGTCAGGACAAAAGGAGGCGAAATGACGGGTCAAGCCTATTTATACTGCTGGTAAAACTAGGAGGACCGTCCGATGAAGAAAAAGAAAATGGCGGGGTAGACTCCTCGCCGTTCGATCTCGGCCATTTCCCAGACCTCGAGGCTTTACTCGCACGTCGCACAGGCCACGCCGATGACGTTTCGCTACCCGAGACATCCAGTCAGGAAGCGACACGCGGCCCCGCATTAATGAGGATTTGACGTAGGATACGACATTAAAGGGGAGGATTAACCGTACGAGGTGACGCGCGGGAAGACAAAAAAGAGGCAAGCCGACCGAGCAGGGAGTCTAGTCAGTCGGACTGAACTCCTCCTTCGACTAGACTTGAGAGGGAGGCTTGTGATCCGGCCGTATGATTTTTAGAAAGATCAGGAGCTCGGTCGGGTTCGATGGTCGATCTAAGACGGTAGTGAATAGGCCAGGCCAAGAGTCTGTTAGTGATATGAGAGAAGTGTCCTAAGGCAATCGCCTTATGATGTAAACATTTATTTTAATAAATGATGATTCACTATTTGAGTATACATATTTTGTGTATTTGATTGGGATCTTAAACTCATCTACTGAATGTCCGCAATACAACTCACAGCATAAGAGAATTTGTGATGGTATCACAACTAGTGATTATCTCTAATGTGCAATTGTGAAGTATTGAAATTATCCCTAGTCGATGAATTGATAAAAACGGACACTATCAATTCTGTTGAGACTAGCATGGGTTATTCTCTAATCAGCTGATTCTCACTAGCTGGTGACATTGGGATGTCCGGAGATAAACATGGATGCTAGTTAAGGGAACTAGTTCATTGGAGTGACTAGCTGTAAGACTTCATATGGGAATTTACATATAGATATGTCAATGAAGATCTTACTGCGGCTTAAGTGCGATATTCCTTTGACTTGCGGTGTTCAAGTCATCTTGGTCATGGAGACTTATACTTTGACATCTTAAGCAAGCATCTCCAAGGAGGTGTGGACCCAGGATGATCGGGTATAAGCCGAAGTGCCCGAAGATGTTTGAACAGCCTACAAAGGATTCACCACTCCTTGCGAGGAGATGTATACCCAGGCCTATCGTCGGATTGTTACTCAAAGCCTCTGGCCAGAGCATATCATGTTAAGAGTGCGAGTCTCTTAAATACATGAGAGTAATTAGAAATCCAAAGGACGAGGAAGACACTACTTGGGCTAGGTGTGACGTAGTCAGCCTAGTGGGGACTGACACCATAGACCGTGTCCTGAACCAAGTGGGTATAAGGTGGTGAAGGGAATGAGGTACGATTCATTAGAGCTGCTGAAGGGTTTCAGAATAATTTCTTCTGGGGTCAAACCGTTGATCTTTCGATTAATTGGGGATCATGATGTACTACTAGGTGCCACTCATGATCGTTCTATAATTAATGGGTTAATTATAGACGGCCAACATAAATCGAAAGCCTATTTAGTCACACGCAATACGAGTAATCCGAGGGATTTAAAACGAGTTGAAAATTGGATTTTCCGATCAAGAGAAACAAGTCGAATCTGAGTTAGTCAGAGGCGCAATGGAAGCCAAAAATGGCTAAGTCTTTTGAAGGCTTTTTGGGCGAATTAAATGAGTTTAATTCGCGGTTTAATGGGTTGGTTTTGGCCGGCCAAATAAGAGGAGAAAAACCAATTTAATTGGTTTAATTAATAAAATAAATCTAGCGCGATTTATTTTATAAATTATGGATAAATAAATTTGTATAAAGAAATTTATATAAATAAAATTTATAGAAATTTATTCTTTTATGGAAGTTTAAAATAATCCACGAATTGGTTTATTTTAATTTTATAAAATCAATTATGAATTGATTTTTCCATAATAAGAAAGTTTATAAATTTCTTATAAAATTTATTCCATAATTTAAAGAGAAGAAGAATTAGTTTTATTATAAATTAGTTTATAATAAAACTTGGTTTAAACGGAATAATTAATAAGAAAATTTATAAGATAAATTTCTTATAACTAATTCCGTTTAGAGGGAGACTTAGCAAAGGAGTTGCTACTATATAAAGGAACCAAAGGCTAGCCCTTATTCACATCAATTAATCAAGAGATTAATTACTCCCTCTCTCTTTCTCTTAATCTCCTCTCCTCCTCCTCTTCTTCCTCCCTTAGGGCCGGCGCACCCTAGCCTCTCTAGGGCCGGCGCCCAACCACAACACCAACAAGGGTGTTTGCCGTGAGCTTTGAAGAAGGAGGAGAACTCGAAGACGAAGAAGAAGAAGCGGATAGCGACTCCTCTCTTCTCGGAATTTGATTCCGTTACTTCGTTGGTTAGTTTTTCCATTATTTCTCTTATTCTTCTAGTTGTGCCTTCCGAGAATCTAGTAGTTCTCGTCGGCACAAAACTCGTGACTTTGTGAAGTCATCCCGAAGAGAACTCGGCGTGGACGCGAATAGAGGCGGAGCTTCCAAGGGACGCTACGGTTGGATCTCGTCCCTTACTTCGAGTTACGAGAGGTACTTAGTAAATTAGTTTACTTTTCCGCAACGTTTTATTTTATGATTATGTCAACACACCATAAGATTGCATGCTAGATACGAAGTTAAAATAATTTAGGAAATTATTTTATGCAAACTCTTCCGCTGCACGTAAAAATTTTAAATTTTACGAACTCGTATCCTTGTCGACATGCACCCGGTCCCAACAGAGTCACCCAAGGTCGGGACGCTCGGGGTCGGTCACCCGAGGTCGGGACGCTCGGGGTCGGTCATCCGAGGTCGGGACGCTCGGGGTCGGTCATCCAAGGTCGGAACGCTCGGGGTCGGTCGTCCAAGGTCGGGACACTCGGGATCGGTCACCTGAGGTCAGTCACCCGAGGTAGGCCCCTCAAAGTCCGCTGTCCAAGGCCATGTGCTCGCGATCACACGAGGACGACCGAACAATTATGAGCCTTTCTTATCATATAAGTCTTTCCCATCGAATATTCAGAAGATAATCCCCCCCGGCATAATCATTGCCTTACAGAGCCGCCTAGAGTTAAGTAGGGACAGAAGAGATATATTAGACAGGGTGTCAGGCGGCTATGACAGTCTCACAGCATTAATGCGGCCGTCACTATCACCCTCTGTCAACTGACCCTCCCTTAATGAGATTTGCCAGCCCTGACACAGCAGAGAGTTACCTCTCCCCTATATAAACCCCCCATATGGCTTTGTAGAGAGGATCGCTGCCATTTTGCAACCACTTCGCCACATTGAGAGCTCTATTTCGGTCCGACCTCCCAAACTACAGCAGACCGGGTCGGCTTGGTTAGACCGAGTCATCCGAGTGAGAACCGATCTTCGCTTGTCGACAGGATCATAGTTATTCAGGTAATCACATATCTTAGCACTTAAACTTTCATCTCTTCTTAATTTTCTGTATGAAGGTGTCTTTTGATACTCAACAAAATACAAATTCTATCAGAAAAACTACAGAAAATCAAGCAAATGGATTAGCAAAATCTAAATAAATCTGCATTTAGAACTTCAAAATGCTTGACAGTTTGCTATCTTGGAGTAAGCTGAGACTCTGTGACCTCGTTGACAGATTGAAGAGCTGACGGAGTTGAGCTCTGCGACAACGATGATGCATTGGCCTCCGTAGGCTTCCTTAAGAAGTTTGGTGGTTGTCCAGGCTGAGGTAGGTCCATGTTTTCAGTTCTCAACATGACAACCACTGTAAACATGGTGGGTCTTTCTTCTGCATTTTCCTGAACACACAACAACCCTATGTGGATGCATTTCACTACTTCGCCAACCGGGCAACGATCCCTGAGCGATTGATCGATGAATTCGATAGCCTTGTCTTCCTCCCACAGATCCCATGCCTGCAAAGATCCAAACAATTTTACTTGTTTGATGTTATTTGTAACATGCACAGCCAAAAGAATGGATAAACTTTGATCCTTTACAGTTCTGAGAAGGTTCTGCCCGTGTTGCTCGAGATGTGCTCTACCGTTCCTTTCGCCACTTATGATTTCCAAGAGGAGAACACCGAAGCTATACACATCTGATTTTACTGAAAAAACTCCATCCATGGCGTACTCGGGGGCCATATATCCACTGCATTGAATGAAACATTCATATACAATAAATTACAAAATTGAACTTGAATTGTGTTTCAGTGGTTCGTGTTGTTTGGATTCACTTACAAAGTTCCAACAATTCGATTCGTGTTGGCAACATTTTCATCAGCCATGTAAATCTTTGCCATGCCAAAGTCTGATATCTTGGCATTCATGTGCCTGTCCAACAAGATGTTGCTAGCTTTGAGGTCCCTATGTATGACCTTCAGAAGTGAGTCTTCATGGAGATAGAGAAGGCCTTTCGCGATCCCTGAGATTATCAGAAACCTTCTCTCCCAATTCAACTGTGCACGCTTGTTCGCATCTATTGAAGAAGCATGGAGATCATGAGAATTCAGAATTTACTTGTTTAAGTGAAGGGAGGAAAAGAACTGACCAAACAGAAAGGCATCAAGACTGTTGTTGGGGAGTAATTCATAGATGAGTAGCTTTTCTTCGCCTTCCACACAACATCCCAACATCCTCACAAGATTCTTGTGCTGAAGCTTTGCGATCAGCTTCACCTCATTCTTGAACTCAATTGGGCCTTGTTTGGATTTCTCTGACAATCTTTTGACTGCTATTTCTGATCCATCACGCAAAACTCCCTGAAAAATATTGAGATAACATCAACGAACCCTGCTCTGTTTCGATACATCAATGAGTGTTGATACCTTATAAACAGGTCCAAATCCACCTTCCCCGAGCTTGTTCTCATTGGAAAAGTTATTAGTAGCCAGTTTTATGATGTCGAAAACAAAAAAGGACATCTCTCGAGTTTTGAAATCTTGTTCCAAAAGATTCTCATGACCTAAAAATAGAGTGAAAATATCAGTCGATCTCAGAATTCTTAGCAGTTGACTCTTCATTCAAGCAGAAGAGGTAATGGTTGGTTACCTCTATTTCTTCTCAGCTTCCATCGACAGAAGAGAAGCATTCCAAGGAGGAGCGAAACTGCCACAATTGGAAGAACAATAGCAATGACTATAACATTTGATGATCTACTGCGTCCTCCTTCTGCAAGAGATTAAGATCCACTGATTTTTCGAGTTCGAATTTTGATGCAATGGGGCAGACGCAAACCTTGCGAAGAGTTTCCACCACCACCACCACCAGGTGCCGGCGGAGGAGCGGCACTAGGAGCCAGCGGAGGGGCGGCTGCCGTGATTGTTATCGTCGAAGCCGTCTGGTTAAAGAAAGGATACACCTCGTATCTAATCATGCAGCTCCCGGACAAGAACTGCCACCCTCTTCGCTGCCGGCAATCCGTCACGATCCTGCTGGTCGCGTTATCCAAGCAGCTACGGCAATTCTCCCTGCTCAGATCCCTCGTGCACTGCGCCGTCACGTAGCTCGAATTCGCGTTGCGTAACGTGATAATGCCGGAAGCGAACAACGACGCCCTGCCCACCGCCGCTTCGACGAGCATCAGAGTTCCGTTTATAGTTATATTGTCGGTGTCCGCCGAGACGCTATCCCCGCTGCAAAAGGTTCTCCCTTCGACGTCCACCACGTTGAAGATGCTCTGGTTCGAGTACCGCAAGAGGCAGTCGTCGTACCACATGATCCCCTGCGTCTTGTTCGGGCACTCGCCCGCCATGGCGGCGCTGGCTCTGTGAAGGCAACCGGTGCACGCGCTGCTCGGCAGCGCCGCGTGGTCTTCCCGGCAGAGAGCGAGGGCAAATAAGTCACCAACGCTCTGATCGCCTGTAGTGGTGTTGTAGAAGCCGCTCGAATTGGCGTTGGATTCCAATTCGGCGATTGCAGTTTGAAGGTTCAACTGCTCGGAAGCGAGAAGGGTGGAAGGGAAGTCGTCGTCAGAGCAGCGACTGCGGATGATGCTGTAGTCGCCTCCGGCAAAGAACGGGGTAGCCTCATATCGGATCCAACAGCTTGGGGAGATGTAGCGCCAGCCCTTGTGGCCGAGACAGCAGGTCCGCGTGAAGGCCAAGATCGAGGTGAGACAGCGCTGGCAGCCGGCGGAGGTGAGGTCGGAGGTGCACTGCGCTATGGCGAAGATCGGATAGAGGTCGGAGCTGTTGGAGGCGAACATGAGCGGCCGCCGGAAAGGAGCCTCTTTAACCAACGCCGACATCATCTGCTCAATTTCCGTCTCAATAGCCTAAAAATCTTATATTTGAGAAAAAGAAAAAGAAAAGAACTCAATCTACGCCACCTCGTAGGGCTCCATGGAACTGGTCTGCTCGCCGGGGTTGCTCATGTTGACGCCGGCAGAATCAACTTGGCCGAAGAAGTCGAGGTCGGAGTAGCGGAGCAAGCACTGGTCGTACCAGATGACTCCCCTCCGAAAGCCGGCGCAGGACTGGTTGATTTCGGCGATCGCCGTCTGGACGCAGCTCTGGCAGTCGGACCCGACGAGGTCGCCCTGGCACATGTACAGGCCGTAGGCGACGTCGGTGCCGGCGCCGGCAGTGTCATTCGCGGCGTTGGAGGCGAAGGAGGCGGAAGCGAGGGAGGAGAAGAGCGCGCTGAGGCTTTCGCCGAAACCGCGGCTGGCCGCCGAGTCAAACGTGCCTCCGGTGCAGTTGTTGTACAGCGGCAGTTGGGCGGCGGCGGCGTCGGGAAGAGCGACAACGAAGAAGAGAATTAACACAGAGCTTCTCATGCCGTGAAGATTTTTTCCACAATTAATTAAATCATAGGAATGTCGGAGGAGTTGCAATTTATATATCAGACAAAATAGTAATTAGTAGAATAACGATTGGGAGAGTGATAATCATAGTGAATGACGTGACACTTTATATGCACGATCTCCGACGGAATCACTGTGCCTCCGGATATAGTTTGATTCGGGACGGCGGCCGAAGGCCGCAATGGTGTCCAAGCGATAATCGGACGTGTGCATGTAAAGTCTCATGTCATGCCACATTATTCACTATGATTTTCATTCTCCCATTTTCACTCTCCCTATCATTGCTCGTAATCAGTATGATCCAAAAAAAGTTCAGAAAGATTAAAAATGGGATGGAAAATTATAACAAAAGAGTAATGACAAGGAGAGTGAAAATAAAATGAATGACGTTGCACTTTACATGCATACGTCCGATTATCACTTGGACATCTTCGATGTCTATCGACCGTCACCCAATTCAAATTATACCCTGGGGGCACGGTGAACCCGTCAGAGATCGCTGCATTGAAAATGTCACGCCATTTATTTTTTTTTTCACTCTCCCATTTTCACTTTTCCTATCATTTTTCATAACAAAAATATGTTAATTAAAATATGCGAAAATGACAGAGGAAAAGAAATTTCTCTTTCTCGTTGTCGTTAACTTGGACCATATTTTCTCGTGAGTCGTTTTTATTTTACCCTAACATTTATCTCTTTTTTTTTCATTTTATTCGCTATTTTGTAAATTCAAAAATAAAATAGTCCCTCCTCCATCGGTACAATATGCCAAAGGATAAATTACCAATGGGGTACTTTTATCATGGAAGTCGAAATATTGGTCTTCGTTTTATTTGCCCAAATTTGATAAAGCCACTTTGCTTACCGGAGTGTGGTATCTGTTTTGTAAAGTATATAGAGGTAAAATATAATCGTCAAAAATATTAGGGGAATATTAAAAGATGGATAGAGGATAAAGGATAAAATAAACTTTCTCCTTCCTGTTAGAATTTGGTTTTAACACACAGCTGCAGTTGCGTTTCAACACAACTAAACTCACGTATTTGTCACTAGTGACAGGTGGAAGACTCCTAGTTTGAAAATGGAAGACTATCGTTGGTTTTCTTCCCTTTGTCTTAGCGGGTGTCCCGACTAATAATTTTTATAATTTATTTATTGAGATGGATTAGCAGGGAGGTGAGCGAATCGTCCTTTATCATCGGAACTCCGTTATATTCTCATAAGTTGTCCAATTAATTAGAGGATAGTAAATTTATTATAATAAAATGCTTAATTATGATAAATGATTGGGAGATTAGAGACAGATGCGTGGTTTAGGGAGCTTACCTGACATGACTACAAAGGCAGGAGAAAACTATCCAAGGCTATTTTGGAAGAAAAGTGTCTGAGACCATTTCGGGAAAGAAATATCCGAGGCTATCTCGGGAGAGAAGCGCCCGAGACCATCTTGGGAGAGAAGTTCCCGAGATAAATTCGGGAAGCAAAGGCCCGAGGTTATCTCGGGAGTAAAGTTCACTCGAATGTTAGGCCTCGGTTGGCCTGCCACTCGGTATTTCATTCATAAAGTCACTAAAACATCTTTTGAAATACTGGTAGAGCATTAATGACGAAAAGGGAGAACAATCCAGAATAACGGTAAATTTAATAAGTGCGACAATGGTTAAAAGCACCCCTGCTTAGGATAGCAGGCAGGTGGTTACGACCCATAACGCATGATGATAATGATGAACTTAATATGCGCGGCGATGATTACTAGCATCCCCTGCGTATGATAACTGACAGGCGATTACGATAGGTGATGTGTGGAAACAGAAAAGACGATTATTGTCACGCCCCCAGAGGCACATGCTTGCTTGAAAATCGGGCAACATCTCCCCTGTACGGCGGACAATATGGTGCAATTATACAAAATATCTCACCAATATAGCTCAGCCACAAGCGACTGGCATCACAATAATAAGAAGTGAACACATCCACGCAGTTTATATCGAAAACAAAATAATAATGGGTGGCTCAGCCACCTTAAACATAAAAAAAATCACAACCAACGAGACCTCAAAAGTCTCTGTCATAATAATAACACAACCAGTCCGATAACTGATAAACAAATGAAATGCGAAAAACTAACACAATACCGAAATAGAACCGCTAAACCAAACCGACAAGGTGGGACCGAGGGACTGACAACTGGATCATCTCTTGGCTCCAAGCAAAACATCTACCTGCTACCTGAAACAAAGATAGGTGGTAGCGGTGGTGAGTCCGGGCGAACTCTACGGGTATATGAGTAGACAATAAGCATGACATAACAACAAGGTATAATATGTAGAGAATCCAACAGGGTACAATCCATAAGGAATATAGGAACATAAACATGCATAACATATATCGAACAACAGGTTATAAAACTGAATAACAACTAAACAGACGTAAAATAACGCAACAACAATAAAACCAAGATATAGATGCATGTCAATCATGTGCAACAACCATAGCTTATATAAGTGCATCAAACACAAAAAAATGCATAAAAGAAATACGTATGCATATGATGCAATGACATGTGTCATCCCTGACGCCAGTCAAGCCGCCAACACATCTCATCTGTGTGACCGAGTGGGTAGGACTGTGACAACTGTACGCACTCCAACAACGAATACCACAAAGGTATTGTTGAGTGGACAGGATGCTGGGGAACCTACACTCCAAATCCCTATACATAGGGGGAGCTACTACAGCTACAATATCCCTTAAAAAAACAACGGTGAGGGTGAGTCACCAACAACTCTAATATCTCTCTAAAAACAACGGTGAGGGTGTCACTGTTTGGCATAACAGGACAGATGCTCGCACTCTAATAACTATCACGACAACAAGTGGTTGAGTGAATCGAACAACAATATGACTAACGACGGCTTAACTAAATGTAAGCTCAACAGTCGTTAGTATGCAATGTGCAAGTATGGTGCATGTTATATGATGCACGAACAACCGGAGAAACAACGATGCAATAAAATCCAACGAGTATACGATGCATCAATACAACCAACCAAAAATCGCAAACCAACGATTATGCACCTACACTAATAGGTATGATATTTCTAATGCCAAATAAACATATCTGTGTGGACTTCTAAGTACTCACGTACAAGCGGCACTTTACAGAACAGAAAACCAACAAAGGACTGTACAGATACGAATTTGGAATACTCGAAGATCAACGAAGAGTAAGTATCAACAGCGATGTTAAAATAACAAACGACAAAGAACAAGGTCAAGCAACCTACTAGACAATAGATAGTCATGCTTTAAGGTAAACGAAACTACTCGAGTACAAAGGAGAAATACCTGCCTTAATTTTAGAAGTTTGTGAACGAAGAGGATCTTCCTAGATCAACCAAACGAGTCCGAATCAAGGTCTTGTATTAATGTGGATAAGGTTTAGCCATTTATACCAGTAATTCAAATAGCTAAGCTAATTTCTAAATATAATTATAATCTAATTCTAGTTCAACATCCGTTAAAATAAATCTAAACAATTCCGGGTTTCATCTTAACCTATTTATCCTAATTAAGTTATAAGGTTAAATCCCAATTTAACCCAAGGGACATCCACAACTACAAATTAAACCCAAACAACAATACACCAAATGAACCTCACGGTGAATAAATCCCAAATTTGATCTAATTCATTCTAGCATGAAGTTGACTAATTAAGAACCAACACAACTCACTCCAACCTAATAGAAGCTCACAATCCAACTAGCAATTTAAACAAATTATACAAACTTAGTGTTCTAATCTAAACAGCCAACTCAACTTAGTGTTCTGATTATACAAACTTAGGATTGTTGCTTGCGACAACCATCCTTATTAACCCAACCTACAACCAATCACACTACAACTCTTCAAAAATGCACTTACCTAACTCAGAAACTCCCACCAAAACAATTTAACCAAAACCTAGAATTCACGGCAGTGAACCAAAATCAAAACCAAAGTACTCATGGTAACCAAATAAAATTGGAACCCAACAACTCACCTTTGTAAGCCAATTTCGAAACTCATAATCAAAATCCAATTAAAACCTAATCAAGAATAGCACAAGCCTTACCTTGATGATGGTCGGCGCGGCTGGTAGGGTCGACGGTGTCGACAAGGTGAAATCAGGAAGACGAGGCGCCGACGCGTGGCCTCCTGTTCGTGTTTTCTGTAGAAGACGAAGAGGAAGAAGAGAGGGCGACTGTGTTGATGCAATCTTGGTTAGGTCAAGGTTGACCTAGTTTGACTATGCTTGGGTGAGCTTAGGTCTAATAAGCTTGGTAAGCTTATGGTATGGTCGTATGTTTCGATGTTTGATAATAATGTTTGAGTGGTCATGATGTGTGAGTCAAGTGGGTCAAGGTTGACTGGAGGCTTGACTAGGGCACACCTAGTGGGACTAGGTGAAGCCCAGGTGGATCGGGGAGATCGCATGCTGGCATGATGTCAAGTGGATGTCAAGTGGGCCAAGGTTGACCGGAGGCTTGACGAAAAAGACCTAGTGGGACTAGGTGAAGTCCAGGTGGATCGGGGAGATCGTACGCTGGCATGGGAACCTAGTGGGACTAGGTGAAGCCCAGGTGGATCGGGGAGATCGTACGCTGACATAGGAAAAGACCTAGTGGGACTAGGCACACCTAGTGGGACTAGGCACACCTAGTGGGACTAGGTGAAGTCCAGATGGATCGGGGAGATCGCATACTGGCAAGGTGGAAGTCTACCGAGAGACTAGACCTAACTCGAGGGTTAGGCGAATCTGGTTGGGAACCAGGTTAAGTCCAAGCTGGGAGCTAGGCAGTAGAAATCCAGGTTGGTCAACGGGGTTGACCGGACACTTGGTAGGGGATCCTAGACTTGTGGGAACAAGTTAGGGTGGACTCAATCGATGAATCGATCAGTGGATCGATTAAGGAGGTTTATGCGAGAGAACAGAGGGTGGCTGAATCGATTGGGTAATCGATTCAGCCTTCCCTTAATCGATTGGTCAATCGATGAAGGTGTCTCTTGATCGATTGGGGTAATCGATCACAGAGGTTTGCGCGAGAGAACAGAGAAGCTCTGAATCGATTGGGTAATCGATTCAGGGCACGGGTAATCGATTCACTAATCGATTACTGTTCGAAAACTAGCCGTTGAACGGCTAAATCCTACGTGGTAATCGATTGGGTAATCAATTACCAAACCCTAGGCGTCGGGTATAAGGTCTTTCGCGCAGGTTTTGGCCGCAGAACTTCTCCTCTTCTTCTCCAACTTCATTGCCATTTCGAAGGAAGCCTTGGAGCTTAGTGCTGCTGCATTTCCAAGGTCCAAGAGGCAATCACAAGCTTGAAGATAGCAAGGAAAGCAAAGTGTGAGCTTATTTGTGAATCTTGTAAGATTTTATCTTGTATTTGCTTTGTTCTTGTTGTATCTTTGTAACAAGCTTGTAAGAGGTTTCTCCACCTCAAGAAGGAGACTTTCATAGTGCATGAGAGTGTGAGGAGAGTGGATCCTTGGATTAGTCACCCGACCGGGGTGGATACCAAGTAAATCCTTGTGTTAGCGATTGCTTGAAGTCTTCCGCCGCGACAAATCATCTACAAGCGAATCGAAGCTAATCACCCCCCCTCTAGCTCACCAATCGGTCCCAAAAAGTGGTATCAGAGCGAGGTTGCTCTTCATTGGACTCATCGCCAAGAGGGCAAGAGCTAGAGGAAGAAGAAGAAGTTGGAAGAAACCATAATTTCAAGAAGTCATCATCAAAAGGGTTCAACTTCAAAAATGGAGTTTTGCTATGACACAAGGGCACCTCCACCATTCGACAAGGAAAATTTCAATCTTTGGAAGTCAAAGATTGAAAATTATTTCATGATGGAGATAGAGCAATGGTTTGCTCTAATGGAGGGTTTTGAAGCTCCAACAAG
>JAGFNQ010000634.1:54201-69789 GCA_024364735.1 Boesenbergia rotunda
CACACTTGGATGCTTTTCACTCCAACGGCTGGACATACGACTCACAGAAACTAAGTCAACCGATCGGCTTCTCGCCCGACTCGCCCTCGCTAGCACTCAGATCAACGATATTTGAGAGTAAGGGCAGCACCACTCGAAAAAGAGAGGGTGTAAAAGGGAAAATTCCATTCGAAGAACAGAGGTGTTACACACACGAAGGCTCTTTGTGTATACACCAAAAGGAGAAGGAAAACAAGAGGCCCGACCCTCATTTGAAAGGTTGTTTAAATATATCGGGCAAGTCCTTGGACATATCTTGCAGTTGAAGAGCTGAGGGAGGCATGCCAGCAGATACGTGTCCACCTTGTCTAAGCTGCCGGACCATGCTGAGCGCTTGGTGCGTCAGCACCGCTCGAAGTCGCACAGAGACCTAATCGGTAAAGGCCTTGTAATTGAGGTACACGAGCCGACGGGTTTCCCATCTCTTGGGCTTCGCTCCCTTATAGGACCGCATCCCCTCCAGCTCGGCCCGATCAGCATCCCAGGATGCTTAGCGTCCACACAAAATCTCCAGCTCGGCCCGATCATCATCCCAGGACGCTTGGCGTCCATGCAGCATCTCCAGCTCAGCCCGATCAGCATCCCAGGACGCCTGGCGTCCACATAGCATCTCCAGCTCCTCGGCCTGAGCTCGCAGTTGGTCCTGAAACAAACCGACCTCTTGCTCCCTGGCCGCCAGTTGTGCTCGCAAGGGTTGGACAGCCTCACTTGCCCAACGGAACTCGTCCTTGGCCTTCAAAAGATCCGCTCGCAGCTACTCCTTGCATCTCCGATCATGCAGTTGCGCATGCTTTGCCTGAGCAACTCAGCGTTGTGCTGGAACTGCCTCCGCGTCAGCCGAGATAATCTAGGCTTTGGAGGTCTCCAACTCCTCCTGAGCCTGACTCAGTAAGTCCTGAAGACCGATAACTTCCGCCTTCAAGCTGTTTAGAGAGGCGTCATCAGAAACCAGCTGGGTATGCCGGAGGCGGGCTTCAAGATCCTCCACCCGCCGCTCAGCATGATACCGGGCCTTGGCATGATTCAGCATGGACATACACATGCTGTAGCCTTGGGCCCAAAACTGCAAAAAAGATATGTTAACGTCTCAATCGAAGAAGGTGTAAGGCACACAACTGCCCGTAAACACATACCTATGTGGTCGTAGCCATAAAATCGTCCGCCCGGACGCTCGGTCCACCCGAGCTCCCCGCTCTTAAGTCGGCTAGAAACCGGTCTGCTACCGTGCCATACAGCCGAACATCTTGCGACCGTATGGTGGCTGTGCCGCTCGGCACCGTCATGCTCATAAGCAAGTCAGACAGCGAGGGCGGCAGCATATGCATCCGGCCTTTGTTCGCCGGCTCCCCCGACCAGGTCGGGGAAGTCCCCCCTGAAGGAGCAACAGCTGACTCCCCCGGGAGCATTAAAGGAGAAGAAGACGACAGCGCCGGGGAGTCAGTCATTGGCGCCTTGCCTTTCTGTCTTTTGCTCGGCCGGCCAGAGGAAGCTTCTGTCGGGTGGGACAGGTCAGGCATGGGCTCATCGCCGCGTGGGCGCCTCAGCGAAAGACTCAAAGGGCAGGTATCCTCTAGGCCAGACTGGGAGACTTCCTCATCCTCAGGCTCGGAGGCAGGGTGACTGGGGGCAGATGACTTAGAACCATAAAGAGTCGCCTCTTGCTCTGCCAACAGCGCCGCACGCAGTTCCTGCTCAGCCCGCTGTTCTGCTGCGCACACCTCTCGCTCTTTCATTAGGTTCAGTATACGAGCCTCCATCCCCGCAGGCTCCAGTCCGTAACCCTCTTCGGGGGCAGCCGGATACATCATCACGGCTACCGGGCAAGCAATGGTTAAGTGACAGTAAAGAAACAAGGAAGAAGAAAAAGTGCTTACCAAGAGAAGCAGGCCGACGAAACGACGCAGGGCTGAGTCCGAATGCGGAAAGAATGTCCTCACACAATAATGGCACGATGGTGAAATGCCGACCTTCGAGCACGGAGAGGGCAAGCTCGAAGGGAGGGAATTTTCGCTAATCCGTATGATGAGGAGGCGTATGAGGAAAATGTAACCGAAAGCCGGTAAGCCAGGTCGGGTACATGACAGGGAGAATGTAAAAAAACCGCTCCTTCCAACCTTTGTTGGAAGATGGAAGCTTGGAAAGGAAGGAAGTACTAGGACGAGCTTGGAAGTAGAACCCGCCCAACTCATGCCTTTTCAGGTAGAAAAAATAGTAAAAGATATCAGCTCGAAGGAGAATCCTATACAGTTGAAAGATAATAACCGACCCGCAGAGGAGGCAAATGAAATTGGGAGTTAGCTGGGACAGATTAAAGCGGAGGTAATGACAAACCGAGACGATGTAGGGGTGGATTGGGAAACGTAGCCCGACTTGCAGGTGATCTTGTGAGATGGTAATGTAGTGTGCTGGAGGTTTTGCGGGTTGGTCGGAGGAAGTGGGCAGCAAGATAGGATGATTGGACGGAATGTGGAACTCTGCCCTAATCACGTCGAGGTTGCAGTGTTCAAGGACTAGCCTCATGGTAATGCACCAGGGAGCCGGGTCGCGAGAAGAGGAGGCCATGTAAAGCAAAAGGAAGGAAGGAAATCTAACCAACGAAGAGGTCGTCGGAGAAGAAAGACGACTCCGCCGCAGCCCTAGCCGGAAACAGAAGCGCCGCACACCGGTGTAAAATGTGAAGAGGTGGTGGTAAAAGTAAAAAACCTACTTATACAACCTCGGGGGCTATAAGGACCGCCCGATGGCAGGCCACGAAAGAGGCGGCGGTTAATGATGGCCGTCTGATCGGGCCCGGAGAGGCCCAGGAGACGAAGCATCTCAGGCACGACCTCATCATTCACCAGACAGACGCCGGATGTCTCATCACTTGGAGATGCAATGGAGAAAAGACATGTGGGACAATAATTAACCGCAGGCATTAATGCATAAGATCTCAATCTGCTCGGATATCCCGGGCAGCAGTAGGTGAAAAGACACATGATGTGACATATCCGGCCGACCAGGATGCCTGCTCGCCAAAGGTCCGCTGAGGGTCACAAGAAGGGGTCAGGCTGTCATGGCGCGCCAGGCTTGCTTCAACAAACGATAGTCTAGTCAGTCGGACTCAACGCCTCCTTCGTCTAGACTCGAGGGGGACGCTTATGATCCCGGCCTTGCCTACGGGTAGGCCAGCCCGCTTAGCCAGCCAGCCTGGCGCCACGAAGGTCAAGCAGATGGATCAGCAAAGACATCGCCCGGGGGGTCCTCGAGCCCGGAAGCCTCCGGGGCACTATCCAGCGAGCAACGAGCAAGGTCAGTCGGGCCGACCCCTAGCCCCTCCTGGCCCGGTCACCTTAACTAGTTTCCCAACCTAGACCTAGGTCATGCACTCCAGTCGGACGCGTGGCGGTCCACGCTCTCGTCACATCACATGAATCAGACACCCAGCTGAGTCAACCAGGCATATCTCTGTAAACCCCGACTCATGGCGTATTCTACGGCTCAGCACTCCCAGTCGGACGTGTGGCTGCTCACTCTCCTTGGCCATTACCTAGCCCAAGTAACATTTTCTCATCCTACGGATTCTAATTACTCTTATGTATTTAAGAGATTCATACTCTGAACATGTCATGCTCTGGCCAGAGGCTTCGAGTAACAATCCGACGATAGGCCTCGGGTATACAAAATGCACTGTCAGACGCTCTGATCGCGTCTGAACGTATCCGATTCTCTACGTTTCATCTCTGATGCTTGATCTTCTGTTTGATATACTGCTCTAATGATCTGATTAAGCTGCAGGTGAGAGGGAAAGATTCAAACACTCAAGGAGAGTCAATGGTGGCCTTTCCTTGGAGCAGGTTTGCCTGTTTTCCATCTCAGGTTGCAACGGCTGGAGCTGCTGATTGGAGCTTGGCTGAGGGAAGCTCAGAGAGTCTAGGGAAAGCTCAATGGTAGCTGGCATTGGCAGGTAAGCAGCTGGAGGCTGCTGTGAGATGGTGTCACCTGTGCTCAGTGGAGAAACAAAAGGCGGAGAGGAGAAGAGCAGAAGTGAGAAGAGTTTGCGAAAACGTTCTTCTGGCTTGTTCTTGCTGCGCGATTGTGTTCTCCACATCCTTGCTTGTGTGTTTTGTGATCCCATCATCTTGAGCAAGCAACTGTAAGCAGTGAAGCAACCATCCCTTACTTGAGCGCTTGGAGGAAGGAACAAGAGGCTTTGAGTTCAACAGCGAGAAGACACGAAGAAAGGGTTCTTGCGTGAGATCGTCACTAGGTGAAGCTCGGAGAAAGCTTGCTGTGTTCTTGTGTTTGCTAAGTGCTATGTAAGATCTTTCTTGTGTTTCATTGTGCTTAAAACTATATCCTTGATTGAAACGCTGTGGAGAGGTTACTCCACCGAGAAGGAGGTTGCGTTCTATCCGGTGTTCACTGGGGCTTGATCTGCTGACAATCAAGGGATCGCCCACCTTACGGGCACGCCAAGGAGTAGGGGCAAGTTATCCCCGAACCTTGTAAACCCTCCTTGTTAACGATCTTGCTAGTTGTGTTAGTTTTCTTTTGTTTTCTATTTTTCAGCATACTTTGTGTTTGCTACTTCCGCTGTGCAACTAACAAATCTAAGTGCAGAAATTCGATAAGTGTCAAAGTCCAAGTATTTGGCTATATTCACCCCCCCCTCTCTAGCCATCCGAGCTCCATCAAGTGGTATCAGAGCTTGGGGCTCTGTTTTTGCGGATTAACAACCGAGAGCTATCATCCATGGCTTTGAGAGAAAGTTTCTCCACCACCCGACCTATCTTCTTTGATGGCGCTAACTTTCAATATTAGAGATCAAAGATGGAGTACTATCTTAAGATGGACATCAACACTTGGTTTGCTGTGAAGGAGGGTTTCACCCCTCCTAAGGATGATGAAGGCAAAGAACTTGAATCGTGGCGGTGGACAGCTGAACAAACTCGAAAGAGTGAAGCCGATGCAAAGGTGGTTGTCACTTTACAATGCGGCATGAACAAAGACCAACTCATCAAGGTTGGTCCATTCAAAAGTGCTAAAGACTTGTGGAACAAGCTCATCGAACTCCACGAGGACACCCGAGACTCAAGGATCGCCAAGAGGGACTTGTTCCTCAATCAACTTCAAAATCTCTCCATGAAGGAGAATGAAACTGTAAGTGAGCTCCACAGCAGATTCAAAGAGGTATTGAATGGTCTCCACTCAATTGATGAAAAGGTCGAGAATCGCGACCATGTGAGGTATGTGCTAAAAGCATTTCCAAGGAATGCTTTGTGGTCATCCATGGTGGATGCCTACAATGTTTCCAAGGATTTATCAATTGTTAAGTTAGATGATTTGTTTTGTGAAATGGAATTGCATGAAATGGCTAACAAAGGCCCCAAGGAGAAGGGAATTGCCTTAGTTGCAGGGGACCGATCCAACAAGAAGAAGAAGGAGAAGAAGAAGGAGAAGGAAGTCTCTTCATCTTCATCCTCTTCCGAATTCGAGTCCGATTCCGAGGAAGATGGCAGCGGGTCTTCTTCCTCCGAGATGACAAATTTTGTAAGAAGAATGATGAGAAGGGGTCGACGCTTCAAGGGTAAAGGTAACCCTAGTGAAGTTAAAGTTGATAAGACTAACGTTTCTTGTTTTGAGTGTGATAGGAAAGGGCACTTCAAGAGTGAATGCCCAAATCTAAAGAAAACGGAGGAGAAATCCAAAAAGAAAGAGGAGAAATCAAAGAAAAAGAAGAAAGCCTTGAAGGCCACTTGGGATGAGTCATCATCTAGCTCATCCGATGAAGAGGAGGAGAAGAGCACAAGGCATGTGGCACTCATGGCATTGGGAGATCAAGAGAGCAGTGATGAATCTTCCAACTCCTCAAACGCGGCTTCATCATCCTCGGATGATGAAGAGGTAACCTCTCCCGAATTAAAAAAATGTTATAGAGCTATTGCATGTTTAACCAATATGTTGAAGAAGTCAAAAAATAGGGTTAAGTCATTGCAATTAGAAATTGAACAATTGAAGTCATCTAGGGATGATAACATAGATGATTTGCATGTTGAAATGTTAGAGGATGAAATTAAAGTATTGAAGATTGAGATTGAAAATTTGAAATCCTCTAAGGTTGAGGATGTAGATGATTTGCATGATGAATTGCTAGAAGAAGAAAACAAATCATTGAAGAGTGAAGTTGAGAGACTCAAGAATATTCTTGAGAAGTTCTCAACTAGCTCTAAGACCCTAGACAAGATCTTGAATGCCCAAAGGGCAGTCTACAATAGGGCCGGTATTGGTTACCGACCCAAAGAACCCTCATTCGTGTCTTTGATGTCTAGGACTGATATGAGACAATCTAGGACACCCAAGGTTCAAAAGAAAGTTGTCAAGACATGGGTGCCTAAGACTTGTTTAGTAGGTGCTTTAGGTCCCAAGGATTGGGTACCTAAAACTTCTATTTTTTGAATTGTGTAGGTTATGATTGAGGGGGAGCATCTATCAACTTGGTTCGTTGATAGTGGGTGCTCCAAACACATGACCGGGGATAGATCATTGTTTACTACCCTTCACAAGAAAAGTAGAGGTAACGTTTCATTTGGTAACAATGGTAGTCTTAAGGTCATAGGAATAGGAGACATTCAAATATCCGAATATCTTAGAATCTCAAATGTCCTTCTAGTCAAGGGGATGACATTTAATCTCCTAAGTGTCAGTCAATTGTGTGACACGGGTTACACAATTGATTTTCAACCAAGTCAATGTCTAGTTAGACAACATGACACCTTGGACACAGCACTAGTAGGAACAAGAGTAGACAATATTTATCAAGTTTCATTTAAAAGTGCTACTAATGCTTTTGCTAAGTGTCTCATGTCAAAAGAAGAAGAGTCCACCCTTTGGCACCGGAGGCTAGCACATGTTAACATGAAAAACATCCGGAAGTTGGCCAACAATGGATTAGTTCGTGGCTTACCAAGCATCAAGTATGAAAAAGACAAACTTTGTGATGCATGTCAAATGGGTAAGCAAACAAAATCTGCACATAAAGGTAAAAGCGCTGTAAGTACATCTACCGCTTTAGATTTACTTCACATGGATCTATTTGATTGTAGCACTATCATAGCATTGAATGGAAGTAGATATTGCTTTGTTATCATTGATGACTTTACTAGATATACATGGACTTATTTTCTTAAATATAAGGACCAAACTTTAGACGTTTTTATTTCTTTTTTAGAAGGATTGAAAATGAAAAATCATCAATAATTAAGACAATTAGAAGTGATCATGGAGGTGAATTTCAAAACCAGCAGTTTTTAGAATTTTGTCAAGATAGAGGTTATAGATATGAGTTCTCCACTCCTAGAACACCACAACAAAATGGTGTTGTAGAGAGGAAGAACCGTGTTTTACAAGAGGCTGCACGAAGCATGCTTAATGAGTACTCACTACCGAGTTACTTATGGGCCGAAGCTGTAAATACAGCTTGCTATGTGCAAAACCGAGTCCTCATCCATAGGTTCTTAGGAAAGACTCCCCATGAACTTTGGTTTGGGAAACCACCAACGGTTAAACATCTTAGGGTGTTTGGGTGTAAGGTGTTCATCTTAAACACCAAGGACCACCTTGGAAAGTTCATGACAAAAGCTGATGAAGGGATACTAGTCGGGTATTCCCTAATTAGCAAAGCCTATCGAGTCTACAACAAGAAATCTAGATTAGTTGAAGAGTCTTCTGATGTTGTTTTTGAAGAAATTCCAAAAGTCAATGGTCAACCAGAAGATGAAGTCCAATTCGAACTTAGGAGACTAAGTTTGAATGAGAGTCCAAATGTTGTTGATGGTGATGAATCCGATGACGGTGAGCCTAGACAATCCACAGATCAGCCGGACCTTGAGGCTGAGCTTGTGTCTAGTGAACTCATTCAAGAAGCACCACCAACACCTAGGCAAACTAGATTAGCCTCTAGTCATCCCTAAGACCAAATTGTTGGAGACATCCATTGTAACGCCCCAAAAAATTCTCTTAATATTTTCTTTAAAATATTAAGCAGGTCTAGACAATTTTTCGAAGGATCTAGAAATATTAGTACGAACCTTAGCCTAGAAATCAAGGTTCTCTTATTTAAATTGAGAAACTAAAATACTAAGGGGCCTTATAGGGGTTTTCTAGTGCCATTATTATGGGTGGTTTTAGGAAAAATTTAATATAAAAATAGAGGGATTGTAATGAAAAATATTAACATAATTATGGGGGAATTTTTAAGGAATTTTCGAAAATGATAGGAAATAAATTAAAAATAAAATAGAAAATTAGTGCATGCACCAAGGATTAAACCTTGGACCTCTTGTATAACCAAGCATGCACTAACCAATTCACCTAGCAAGGGAGTGCTATGAGGGAATGAAGTGGATATTAGTGAAGGTGTAGAAAATGAAGAGTCACCAAGGGAAGAGGCACCATGCCTCTTCACTCACCCCTTTTCAAAATGATATAAATAGAAAGGAAGTTACAACTTCCCTCCTCTTCTTCATTTTCTTCTTCCTCCTTGCTTTGGCCGAAAATTCAAGGTTCTCTCCCCCTTGAGAAAAATTCCACCAAGGACCCCATCTTGAAGATCTAAAGCCCCTACAAGGATACAAGGACTAAGGAAAGTTTAGAGACAAGAAGGTTCTCTTGTTATCTTCTATTCGAAGTTTGTAAGCGAGATCAAGGAAGGTAAAACCTTCTCACCTGTGGTATGATTGTTCTTGATGTTGAATAAGATTTAGATATTGTTTACATGTAAGTTGGAGAAAAAAAAGAACACATGATGTGGAGCCTAGGGTTTCGGCCAAGGCCATTGGTTTAGGCTAGGGATGATGTAAATTTCTTTTTGTGCTCTTAAATGTTTCATGATAAGATGTAAGGCATAGATTGAAATTTAGGGAAAATTTTGAGGCCCTAAAACCCATCTAGGGTTTTGGCCACACCAAGTGTAGGGCTAGGGATTTATTTTAATCCCTCAAGTAGGCTTAGTGTGTCTTACTATGATGTAGTATGGAAGAAAATAGTGACTTACATGAATTTTCTAAGGGTTTGATACCCTTATATGATTCGTCCACATCAAGGTCAAGAGGCTAGGGAAAACTCCAACCTTTCCAAGCATGATTAATATGATTCTTATGATACCTTATGGGTAAGAATGGTGTTAAATGAACTCTTCCATGAGCTTGTTACCCTTCTAGGGTTTTCGGCCAACTCTTGTTTTAGGTCTAGGACTTGGAGTTAAGTCCAATCAAGGATTCAAATAATTTTTCTATGGCATGATATGTAGATAAGAGATGTAATCATGATCTAGGCAAATTTTCCATGGACCCATGGTCCTTGAGACTTTCGGCCAAGACCCAACCCTAGGGTTTGGGTTGGGTTAAGACCTATGCATATTTATAAGTTCCCATGATGCTAGTACATGGTTAAGCATGATGTAAGGGCTTCCATATGACTAAAACCTTAGTTTATGTGTTATATGACATGACTTGTATGGTTGATTTTAGGATATGTTTTAATCATGAATATTTAGATCATATACCATGAATACAGGAAATTTATGTAGGAGTATATTATGATAAATAGAATAATGCATGTATGTTGATAAATGCTTATAATGAAATTATGACTCATGAAGGTATATGCATGTTTTGTGATGAATGCTATGAACCCTAGTAGTATATGTTAGGTTTATATGTAGCTTACCATTCATATCTTATGATGGATACTAGGATCATGTATGTAAGATAAAATGTATCTTGTATGAGATGTATGTTTATTATGTATCATGATCATGCAAGCATTATGAACTCAGATAAGATTATGACTGGAAACATGATTATGTATGTATGATCTATGTTATGAACAAAGAATGATAAGCATGAGTAAAGATGATGGTTATGCCTTAATTATGAATGATAAGTATGAATGATAAGTATGAATGATGAAGGCATAACGATGATATGAAATAAGTATGAATGATAAGTATGAATGACAAGTATGAATGATGAAGCATGCATGTTTATTTTCATGCATAAGGCTTGTACCGGACCGAAGTAAGGGTCCAAGGGATGGGTACCTTAAGAACGCCCCGGTTCTGGACTACCGACTATGCTGTCCACGGTTCTGGCACTACCGAAGCTGTGCAACAGGGATGGACACCTTAAGAACGCCCCGGTTCTAGGACTACCGACTATGCTGTCCTTACCCTAGTAGGTCGAGGCTAGCTACCTCGTATTTACTTAGGGATGCGCGCTATGAAGTATGTATTGTTAGTGATATGAGAGAAGTGTCCTAAGGCAATCGCCTTATGATTGTAAATATTTATTTTAATAAATGATAATTCACTATTTGAGTATACATGTTTGTATTTGATTGGGATCTTAAACTCATCTACTGAATGTCCGCAATACAACTCACAGCATAAGAGAATTTGTGATGGGATCACAACTAGTGATTATCTCTAAATGTGCAAATGTGAAGTATTGAAAATATCCCTAGTCGATGAATTGATAAATACGGACACTATCAATTCTGTTGAGACTAGCATGGGTTATTCTCTAATCAGCTGATCCTCACTGGCTGGTGACATTGGGATGTCCGGAGATAAACATGGATGCTAGTTAAGGGAACTAGTTCATTGGAGTGACTAGCTGTAAGACTTCATATGGTTATCTATATAGATATGTCAATGAAGTTCTTACTGCGACTTAAGTGCGATGTTCCTTTGACTTGCGGTGTTCAAGTCATCTTGGTCATGGAGACTTATACTTTAACATCTTAAGCAAGCATCTCCAAGGAGGTGTGGACCCAGGATGATTGGGTATAAGCCGAAGTGCCCGAAGATGTTTGAACAGCCTACAAAGGATTCACCACTCCTTGCGAGGAGATGTATACCCAGGCCTATCGTCGGATTGTTACTCAAAGCCTCTGGCCAGAGCATATCATGTTTAGAGTGCGAGTCTCTAAAATACATGAGAGTAATTAGAAATCCAAAGGACGAGAAAGACATTACTTGGGCTAGGTGTGACGTAGTCAGTCTAGTGGGGACTGACACAAACAGACCATGTCCTGAACCAAGTGGGTATAAGATGGTGAAGGGAATGAGGCACGAATCATTAGAGCTGCTGAAAGGTTTCGGAATTCTTTCTGAGGTCAACCGTTGATCTTTCGATTAATTGGGGGTCATGATGTACTACTAGGTGCCACTCATGATCGTTCTATAATTAGTTGATTATAGACGGCCAACATAAATCGAAAGCCTATTTAGTCACACGCACTACGAGTAATCCGAGGGATTTAAAACGAGTTGAAAATTAGATTTTCCAATCAAGAGAAATAAGACGAATCTGAGTTAATCAGAGGCGCAACGGAAGCTAAAAATGACTAAGTCTTTTGAAGGCTTATCGGGCGAATTAAATGAGTTTAATTCGCGATCGGTTCGGCTCGGTTTGGCCGGCCAAAGAGGGTGCTAATCCTCTTTGGTTTGACCAGCCATTAAAGGAGGATAAACCAATTTATTTTGGTTTAATTAATAAAATAAATCTTGCGTGATTTGTTTTATAAAATTATGGATAAATAAATTGATATATAAAGAAATTTATATAAAGAGATTTATAAAGAAATTTGTAGAAATTTATTCTTTTATGAAAATTAAAATGAACCATGAATTGGTTTAATTTTAATTTATAAAATCAATTATGAATTGATTTTTTCCATGATAAGAAAATTTTATACAAATTTTATTCCATAATTAAAAAGAGAGAAGGATTTGTTTTATGGATAAATAAATTTGTATAAAGAAATTTATATAAATAAATTTATAGAAATTTATTCTTTTTATGGAAATTAAAATGATCCATGGAATGGTTTATTTTAATTTTATAAAATCAATTATGAATTGATTATTCCATAATAAGAAAGTTTATAAATTTCTTATAAAATTTATTCCATAATAAAAGGAGAAGAAGTATTTGTTTTATTATAAAGTAAGTTATTATAAAACTTGGCTTAAACGGAATAATTAATAAGAGAATTTATAGGATAAATTTCTTATGAAAAAATTCCGTTAAAGAGGAGACTTGGCAAGGGAGAAGCAACTATATAAAGGAACCAAAGGCAAGCCCTTAATTCCAATCAATTAATCAAGAGATTGTTGCTCCCTCTCTCTCTCTCTACACGCCTCTCTCTCTCTCTCTAGGGCTGGCGCCTCTCTCTCTAGGGCCGGCTCTTTCTCTCTCCTCCCCTAGGGCAGGCGCAACTCCCAAGGTGGGCGTGAGCTACTTCCACCAAGAAGACCCCGAAGAAGATGAAGCGGATCGCGTCTCCTTCCTTCCCTTCCCAGAATTTGGATTCCGAGTCTTGGTGAGAACTCGGCGTGGACGCGAATAGAGGCGGAGCTTCCAAGGGACGCTACGGTTGGATCTCGTCCCTTACTTCGAGTTACGCGAGGTACTTAGTAAATTAGTTTACTTTTTCCACAAAGTTTTAATTTATGATTATATCCACACACCATAAGGTTGCATGCTAGATACGTGGTTAAAATAATTTAAGAAATTATTTTATGCTAATTCTTCCGCTGCACGTAAAAATTTAAAATTTTACGAACCCGTATCCTTGTCGACATGCACCCGGTCCCAACAGTGGTATCAGAGCCGGTTAGTGTTCGACATAATCATATAATTGTTTTGCGGAAAACTTTGTCATGATCTCAATTTTGGAAAAAATTTTCAATTATGGAAACTTTCAAATTATAATAAATTTTAGATTTAGGAATTTCTAAGTTTGGAAATCCTCATGAAATTTCGCAAACTTTTGAAATTTTCTAGTTTCTGAAATTTTATAATAATTGTGAAAACTTCCCATCTTTGAAAACTTTCCAATTTTGGAAATTTTTCTAATTTTAGAAATTTTCCAATTTTGGAAATATGTAAGTTTTTTTTGTACCAGAAACTTACAATTATTCTGAAAACCTATTTATAAAATCTCGCAATTTTGGGCACTTTCTTTTAAGAAAGTCTAGACAAATTCATGGACAGTTAACTGACAATTAAATTTGAATTGGTTTTTAAATTGACAACAAAATTTTTTATTTTGGATTGAGCCTCGGGGAGCCGTCCAATTTAAAGTTAGTTGTTGTAATTTAATTTCCCAATTTTAATTGAAATTGTCATGTTTGATTTGGATTGAGCCTCGGGGAGCCGTCCAATTGGATTTACAATAATTTACTTTTCTTTGGGTATCTGAGCCTCGGGGAGCCACCCTTAGAAAACGATTTGTTGTAATTAATTAAATCCATGAATAAAATATGATTTAAGAGGTGATGCTCTTACATATTGTTGTCTCCAAAATTAATTAGGAAAAAGGTTTCCTATAGAGTTTCTTAAATGAGATTTTCATGAAAATAATATGTGGTTGAATTAAGGGTTTGTCTCTTAATTTAATAAGATTTGATTTAGAGAAATCAAAGTCTTAAAACATATTATTTCCGAAATTGATTATGACAATTTAGGAAATTGTTTCCCAAAACAATTCCTTTAATAAAGTATGAAATTATAATTAGAAAATCCGGTTCCTAATTCAATTCATGGGACTTGATAAATTAAGTCACATACATACTTTATTAAGGAAATCGTTAGTCATGACATAATTCCATGTCATGAATGTGCTTAGAAAAGAAAGGATGAGACCCAAAACCCCTTACAAAATATTAAGGCCAACACCTTCCATTAATATGGTTAGAATCGGAGTTTTGTTTCTCGTTTCGGTTGATGGACACATCCATGCCCGACTTGAACCTCAACATGATCAAACCATGGAATTAGTTTATGAATAATATAGTTAGAGTCAGAGGTCAATCCTTAGTTTTGGTTGTTGGACACATCCAAGCCTGACTAAACGGTTGAATGAGCTCCAACCATATTAAAACTATTTCTTGATTAATGGGTTAGCCTTAAGCTTGGAGCATCGATTTGTTGTGCCACAGCCAAGGTCGATGTAAAGAGAGGTGCAGTTGGGTGCTATGTATAATGTTGCATACTTGTTAATGAGTTAACAACCCAATGATTTATCCAAACATTCAATTAGTTGATAGCATAAAGTGATAGTTACATATATGTGATATGTAATCGGTATAACTACCTACCTTCATAGCTAAGAATAACTTGATGGCCACAGGCATGGTTGTTCTTATCTATGGTTGGATATCAACCTATTTGGAGATGTTCCTACGATCTCCCGAATTGATAAAAAGGGTTATTCAATTTGAAAAATAAATAGGATTTAATTTATGTATGTTGATACATTCTTTATCATTCTTCTCACATAAGCTCAATTTGTATTTCTAGGATAATCACTCGATCATGTCTTCTCTGAATTTGCGTTCCATTTTGAACACCAATAAACTGACTGGGCCAAACTTCATGGACTGGCTTCGAAACCTGAGGATAGTCCTCAAGATCGAAAAGCTTGCTTATGTCCTTGAAGATCAACTTCCCAACCGTCCTCCTGAAAATGCAACTCCAGACCAGTTTCCTGAGTTGCTCAACCTGCTGAAGACTGTAGAGCCTTCTGTGAAGCAGGATCAGAAGACGTACTGTTAGTTGGTTCCTCGAAGAAAGGTTCTAAGAGGAAGGCCAAAGAACAGAATAAGGGAAAAAAGAAAAAGGCCAAAAAGACTGAAAAGATCCCAAAAGGCACTTGTCATCTCTGTGGCAAGGAGGGTCACTGGTGAAGAAACTGCAAGGTTTATCTTGAGTCCTTGAAAGAAAAGACATCCGATGCCCCATCCTCTTCAAGTATCTTCGTTATTGAATGTCACTCTATTTCCTCAAACACCTGGGTACATGATACTGGGTGTAGCTCACATATATGTAATGACATACTGGGGCTAAGGAATAGAAGAAGACTCATCAGGGGAGAAGCGGATTTGCGAGTTGGAAATGGAGCAAATATTGCTGCTGTTGCCATCGGAACATATTTGCTAAAGCTCCCGACTGGACGTGTCTTAGAATTGGATAATTGTTATTTTGTTCCTTCGTTAATAAAGAACATTGTATCTATTTCATGTTTGAATGAAAAGGATTATCATTTAACTTTTAGTAACAATTGTTGTTACATAACTTTAAATGGCGTTCATTATGGGAATGGAACTTTGTGCAATGGTATCTACACGTTAGATTTATCCAGTGACATTTTCAATATCGAAGTTAGCAACAAACGTGCTCGAATAGATAATCGAATAGACTCCTACACTTGGCATTGTCGTCTTGGCCATGTAAGTAAGAAACGCATGATCGAATTACACCGATGTGGAATTTTGGAATCATTTGAACCCGGTTCATTTGATACATGCGAATCATGCTTAAAAGGCAAGATGACCAAATTACCCTTTTCCGGAAAAGGTAATCCAGTGGGAGAATTGCTTGGTCTAATACATACTGATGTATGTGGACCAATGTCAACTCTTGCACAAGGAGGCTATAGCTACTTCATCACCTTTATCGATGATCACTCACGATTCGGGTATGTGTATGAAACAAAAAAAAA
>JAGFNQ010000635.1:0-39401 GCA_024364735.1 Boesenbergia rotunda
TGAGGACGTCCTAGAAAGGCCCAAAACGAGGAGCAAGCTCCTAGAGGGCAAGAGGCAACAGAGTCAGTACCCCACCAAATCTCTTAGACGTGGTGGCTCAGTTACAGAGACAGTTAGCAGAACAACAACAAGTTATTGCCACTAGGATGGCTAACCAGCAGGTCGTTATTATTACCTCGCCGGTGGCTAATGTAGTGGCACCAGTTGTGATCGAAGACCCATCGATTACATCTGTAGTCCGGCAAGGGGGGTAAGGCAAGAAGCGTACCTCATTCAGTAGAAGAAACTGAAGCCAGGGAACTTCCCAGGCATAAGCAAACCATGGGATGCTTAAGCATGGTTCAAAACGTTGGAAAGAATAGTAGGGCTACTGGACTGGCATGAGGTAGAGAAGATAAAGTGTGCATCTTTCTGCCTTACAGGAGATGCTAGAATATAGTGGAAGAGAGTCAAGGCCAAGAGAAATGTCAGCCAGATGATATGGGCCGACTTCGAGACTGAGTTTTTCGAAGAATACTTTCACATGCAAGTAACCAACAAGCATTATGATGAATTCACGGAGTTTAGACAAGGAGAACTATCCGTGGATGAAGCAGTGAAGATGTTTAAGCGGTTAGCTCATCTGTGCCCAGAGCTAGTTAGCACAGAAAAAGAGATAGTTAGGCAAATGCTCAAGATGTTAAGGCCTGAGATAGCGTTAAAGGGGGCTAGCGGTGTTAAGAGGCTGCAAACCTCCGAAGAACTAATAAGTAGTGCTTTGATCACTGAGCACTACTTAAACAGTATAAAGGCCACCAGGAAGGTTAAACGATGAAGTTCTTAACAACCTTACCGTCAGGGGAAGTAATGGCCTCTACTGAGAGGCTAAGGGCAGTATCAATCTAGATTTCCAACCGAGAGCTCTACAGTGACTTGGTAGTCCTTGAGATGAAGGATTACGATGTCATTTTAGGAATGACTTCTTGAACAAGTATAATGCTTCTATAGACTGCCGCAAGAGAAAAGTCAAGTTCACACCAGAAGCAGAACCTTCATTTGAGTTTATTGGAGACCCAAGGAGAAAGATAAATAGGTTCCTATCTACCTTACAAGCTCAGAGAATGTTAGAGAAGTGAGTGCTCTGGTTTTCTAGCTCATATAGTGGATGCAAGTCAAGGAGAAGGATTGAAGAGAGAAGAAGTGAGGGTAGTCTGTGACTATCCTGAGGTGTTTCCTGAAGAGTTACCAGGACTCCCTCCCAATCGCGAAATTGAGTTTGAAATTGAGTTGGCCCCAGGAACCAACCCAATTTCGAAGGCACCTTATCGCATGGCACCAGCAGAACTGAAAGAATTACAAGAACAATTGCAAGAGCTGCTTGACAAGGGTTTCATCCGCCCTAGTCATTCACCTTGGGGAGCTCCTGTACTGTTTGTCAAGAAGAAAGATGGATCTATGCGAATGTGCATAGATTATCGAGCTTTGAATAAGGTAACCATCAAGAACAGATATCCTTTGCCAAGGATAGATGATTTATTTGATCAGCTGAAGAGAGCCACAGTGTTCTCCAAGATAGATCTGCGATCAGGTTACCATCAGCTCAGAGTGAAGGAGAGTGATGTGCCAAGGACTGCTTTCAGTACAAGATATGGGCACTATGAGTTTGTGGTCATGCCCTTTGGAGTGACAAACGCCCCTGCGACGTTTATGGATCTAATAAATAGAGTGTTCAAGGATTTTCTGGACAAGTTCGTCATTGTCTTCATTGATGATATCCTAGTGTATTCAAAGACTCGGAAAGAACATGAAGAACACCTGAAGATAGTGTTGCAAACCTTACACCAGAAGGAGTTGTACGCCAAATTCTCAAAGTGTGAGTTTTGGCTTGATCAGGTGGCCTTCCTAGGCCACATTATTTCCAAGGAAGGTATTATGGTAGACCCCGCCAAGATTGAAGCAGTTAGTAACTGGGGTCAACCAAAGAATGCCAGTGAGATCAGAAGTTTTCCTGGGCCTGGCAGGATATTACAGAAAATTTGTGGAGGACTTTTCTAGAATAGCCTCTCCACTCACAGCCCTGACCAGAAGGAATCAGAAGTTTGAGTGGTCAGATAAATGCGAGCACAGCTTCCTAGAACTGAAGAAAAGATTGATTAGTGCTCCCATCCTGACTGTTCCAGAGAGTGACAAGGCCTTTGACATCTACAGTGATGCATCCAAGATGGGCCTTGGAGCTGTCCTCATGCAAGACGGTAAAGTAATAACATATGCCTCCAGACAGCTCAAGGACTATGAGAAGAATTACCCTACCCACGACCTTGAGCTAGCAGCTGTGGTTTTTGCACTGAAGCTCTGGAGACACTACCTGTATGGAGTGCAGTGCAGAATCTTCACAGACCATCAGAGTTTGAAGTACTTCTTCACTTAGAAGGATCTGAATATGAGGCAGCGCAGGTGGCTAGAGTTGGTCAAAGATTATGACTGTGAAATCCTCTACCACCCAGGTAAAGCTAATAAAGTGGCAGATGCACTGAGGAGAAAATCCTGTGCAGCACTGATGTCCCTATCATCACTGTCTCTACCACTTCAAAAGAAATAAAGATTTTGGAGTCGAGGTAATAATTGGGCAACTTTCTGCATTGACTCTAGAGTCAACCCTGCTTGTGGATATACAAAGAAAGCAAAGTCAAGACCCAGAGATCCAGAAGATCAAGCAGGAGATCCAAGAGGCAGAAAATTCAGAGTTTCGAGTATCAGATAGTGGCATCCTCTATCTTAGAGACCGCCTTTGCGTCCCCAATGATGAGGAACTAAGAAAGAATATTTTAGAGGAAGCCCACAGTACCCCGTACTTTATGCATCCTGGTTCTACCAAGATGTACCAAGATGTAAAGCAAAGATTCTGGTGGTCTGGACTCAAGCGGGACGTGGCCAGATATATCAGTACCTGCTTGACCTGCCAGAGAGTCAAAGCAGAGCACCAGAGACCAGGAGGAGTTCTGCAGCCTCTTCCTGTTCCAGAGTGGAAGTGGGAAGAGATATCCATGGATTTTATCACAGGTCTCCCAAGGACCACCCATGGACACGATGCAATATGGGTGATAGTGGATAGATTGACCAAGTCCGCCCACTTCCTAGCCATCAAGTTATCACATTCGGTAGAGCAGTTAGCACAGCTGTACGTGAAAGAAGTAATCAGGCTTCACGGAGTTCCGAAGTCGATCGTTTCTGACAGAGATGGGCGGTTCATCTCCCATTTTTGGAGGTGTGTTCAGGACGCCCTAGGCACCAGACTTCAGTTCAGCACAGCTTTCCATCCCCAGACAGATGGACAAACAGAGAGAGTAAATCAGATTTTAGAAGACATGCTAAGGGCTTGTGCGTTGGACTTTAAAGGTAGTTGGTGCAAATTTCTGTGCTTAGCTGAGTTTGCCTACAACAATAGCTATCAGGCCACTATCAAGATGGTACCTTATGAAGCATTATATGGCAGGAAATACAGATCACCCATATGTTGGCAAGAAGCTGGTGAGAGGAAAGAGATGAAGTCGGAACTAGGCAGCCAGACTGAGCTTATAGATGAGACCACTCAGGCTATCCAGACGATCCGCCAGAGGATTGAGACTGCCCAGAGTAGACAGAAAAGTTATGCTGACACACGCCATAGGCCACTTGAATTCCAAGTTGGAGATTCAGTATTCCTCAAGGTCGCTCCTATGAAGGGAGTGATGAGATTTGGCAAGAAGGGCAAGCTGAGTCCTCGCTACATAGGACCCTACAAGATTATAAAGAGAGTTGGGAAGGTAGCTTATGAGCTGGACTTGCCAGAGGATATGTCAGCTATCCACAGTACCTTTCATGTCTCTATGCTAAAGAAGTGTATTCACGACCCTAGCCAAGTGATTCAGCCTCAGTCAGTACAGATCCAAGAAGATCTTAGCTATGAGAGCAGACCGACATAGATAGTGGACAAAGCAGTTAAAAGATTAAGAAACAAAGAAGTGCCACTAGTGAAGGTCATCTGGCAGAATCAACAGCATGAAGAGGCTACTTGGGAACGTGAGGACACATGAGAGAAAGATATCCAGAATTATTCTAAGTTCGAGGATGAATTTTTCATAAGGTATGGGGGATTGTAACGCCCCAAAATTTCCATTTTAAGTCCTTAAAGTCCTTGAAATTATCTAAAAATGTTTTAGAAATATTCTAGATATTTTTAGGAATTTTTAGAATATTTTTAGGGAATTTTCCGAGTCCGTTAAGTATTTTTATTAAAAGAAATAGAGTTTTCGGCAGAAAGTTGCCTGGACGAGTTTTGAACCCGAGACCTCCCATGGGATCAACGACTTAAGTTGGTCGGGTTAACCAGGAGCCCCAGCAGGGGTGTGCTGAAAGAAAATAGAGAGATATTAAGTTAAGTAGTAAGTTGAACCGAAATACCCCTTGGTATAAATAGAAGAACTTAAGTGGGGTTTTTATTTTTTGGTTCGGCAACATCTCCTCCTCACCATCCGCCGACCCCCTCCCCCTCTCTTGTGCGCACGCCAACCACACCAAGCCTAGGGCTTTCCTCCGGTGGCCGGCCAAGGCTCTTCTCCGAGAGATTTTCCTATATTCGGAATCCCCGCGACGAGAGGAACGCGTGAGCGCGAAGAAATCTCCGAGACTTCAAGTTCCTCCGGAACCTCCGACGTCGTTCTTGGTTGTAAGTCCAAGATATCGATGTAAGTACTGCTCACCTGCAGTAAGAGGCGGTTTTCCGCAAGTTTTCCCGTTAGAAAGTTAAAAATGCAATTTTCCTTTAAGTTTATGATTTTGCATGTAATCCTAGTTTAACCCATACTTGTATGAGTTTAATTAAGTACCCTATATGAGGTTAGGGTCTAAGAAAAGCTATGAGAAAAGAAAAGAGAAGATAAAGAGAAGAAAAGAAAAGGCCAAGGCCTTAAGAAATCCCCAAAAGTCAAGACTTAGGGATTTGGGCACACAAGGTGCTCGTTAAAATGCCAAGGCATTCAAGATAAGAAAGAAAAGCTATTTTATTTTCTAAGGCCAGTACCCGGCGTCCAAGGGCGTCGTTAAAGAAATCCAGGTGTCCAATTCCAAGGTCTTGGCCCTGGTAGACCAATGTCTGCTCTATTAGGATTGGTGGCTCGCTACCCCAACCTTTTAGGGAACGCGTATAAGATGGTACTTACGTCTTAAGTGGATCCAATTGAGTTATTATTTTCAAGTATATGCTTTAGCAAAGTTTTCCTAAAGTTTAAGAAAGTTTTCTAAAAGTTAAAGAAAGATTTAAAGTTAAAGAATTGCTAAAGTTTCAAGTTAAGCCAAGAACAAGTAAGTTGAGACTTATTAATGCTTGAGTATGCATGTCTTGAGTTATACATGTGTTTAGTGTTTTCTTTTAAGCATAAGAGTATCTCATGTGATTTCACATTGTTTAAAAAGCATGTTTGCACATTTCGAGATTTTGTGAGCTAGATAGTACTTACTAAGCTTTATGCTTATTAGTTGCATTTCCTCTTGCTGCAGGTAAAGGTAAAGGCAAGCAATTCTGAAGGAAGGCGACAAGGCGATGCTGAGTGACGTGTGTGTGGTGGCTGACCTTGGAGAGGTCCTTGGGACAAGATGAATAAAAGACTCAAAATACATTTGTTATAGAGTCTTAGATTAAGTTAAATCATATAGCATTTATTCAAGTATTTGCGTTTTAGATATTTTGCATGTCTTAAAACCACAAGTAAAGATTCCATGTCATTTCATTTAGCATACATATCCTTATGATTGCATTGGATGAGCAGGAGTGTGAGTAGTTTTGAATATTGATACTTTGATGAGCTATTTGATGCATGTGCCAAGATATTGTCAGTTTTCCTTTGAATCAAGTTGTTATTGCTTAAATATGCTTAGAAAAGTTGCATACACATTCCACAATGCTTTAGAAATGTTTAGAACATGTGTTTTGGGGTTATGAATGCATAGGAGTGAAGTTTGGTACAGAACTCTAGTTTAAAGTTCATATAGATTTTCATAGCTCATTTACTTCCGCAAAAGTCCTAATTTCGAGTTTATGAAGTTGTTTTGATTGGCTAAAATGTTTAGGAAACTAGTATAGAGTATAGAAATGGTGTTGAGTCTTTGTATGGCTTGAAACTATAAGTTTTGTGGACTTTTGAAACAAGGTTTCGAATCTGAATTTCAGGTTTTCAGGCGTGCCAGTCGACTGGTTCAGTATCAGTCGACTGCCCTATCGAACAGTAGCTTCTGTTCGATGCATCAGTCGACTGCCAAGAGGCCAGTCGACTGGTGCCGCGCCCAGAAACTTCTGTGGCCGATACCAGTCGACTGGTTAGATCGCAGTCGACTGGTACCATTACAGAGAAGTCCTAGAGAAAGGAAGTGTGTCATTGTATCATGCATGACTATTAGAGTTAGAATATCATCCTTAGATGGATTTAAAGGAAAAAAAAAAAAGTTCCGCATTTTTAGTCGTGCGTTAGAGTCAAGAAGTAGATAAAGTAACGATCCGTCTAAGGTAGAGAAGGCGGGTCGCTACAGCCAGGACCCTAGGTTCTCATCTGAGGACCTAAATCAATCATTTAGTAAGAAGAAATTCATAATCATACCAACATGATGTGTCGATGTCCCCTTCTATTAGACCTATTGTAAGATGTGTATACTGAAAGACATGAGTTTCTTTATATGAACATCTTTATTATGAAAAGAGAATCACAACTACACTAGGTGTTTGTTTACATTAGTACATGCATGAAGTCTAATACTACGCATTGTAGATAACATGGTGTGTGGTGACACACAGAAGATCGTGTTATCCGTTCCCTGCCTAGTATAAGTAGAGGCTCACAACCGAGATGGAATTAGACAACCCATCAGAATGGTTGTAGTGTAATTAGGTGTGGTTGGTCTTGATCATAGAATTACACTAGTGTGCTTTGAGTACATTATGCAGGACCAAAATCCGAGGTTATCCAATTTGTACTGACTCGATAATTGGATAGGACCTCAGTTTATATTATGGAGTACGATCCCTTAATCCCGAAATAATAACAGGTATATATTATTAATTATTATTTCTTTGATTTACCAATGGGTGAGATCTATTCTGTTAGATCGATAGGCCCGGTAAGTTGGGAGATAATATTAATAATATGATGTGTCGTTGATTATTGATGGAATCCGTGTCATGGTTGGTCGGGATGATGATGCCCCCTTGATGAGCTCAATAGGTTCATCATGCTAAACTCTGCAGGTGGATTTGATCCGACACGTTGATAAGGTTGAGTGGTATTAATCAAGGATATCCAGAAGTTAATTAATTTAAATTATTAGTAATTTAATTAATTAACGGGCATTCGAGATCTTAAACACGGGGGGATAGACGACTTGTAATATGTGAAGCCCATATGAAAATATGGGGGTTGGTGAGGAAATTCAATTAAGATCCTTTAGTGGAATGGATCTTAATTAATGGATCGGGTTTAGATCCATTAGTGGGCCAAGATCCAACTCCTCCTTTTGGTCCCTGCCTTAGCCCTATAAATACCCATAGAGATCATGAAACCAGAGAAAATAATCCAATAGAAAAAAAACCCTCGGCTCTCTCTCCCTTTTCTCCCTCTCATCTTCTCTCCTAGGGCGCCGACGCAAAACCGAAGAAGAGAAGCTCTCTTCTCTTCTTCTTCTTGGCTTCTTCTCTCTTGGCATGGGCTATTGAGGAAGGGAGATGATCTCCCTCTCGGTTGGTGGCCGGAGCACGCGGGATAGAGAGAGGGATGGCGCCGTCGGCGTGGAGAAGAGGCGCAAGGGCGCCGGCGGTGAGGGAGAAGTCTAGGGAGATTGGCGGCGGGTTTGGGAAGAAGAAAGTCCTTCTTCTTCCTTCCTTCTCCTTCCTCTCTAGGTCTGTTGTTGGTCTGGAGGCCTTGGAGTGGCTCCAGTGGTCGGCGGCGCAAGGGAAGAGGAAGAAGTGGTCGGCAATTTTGAAAACCCTAGGATAGGGTTTTCTTGTTTTGTCTAAGGTGAGAAGGAAAATTCTTTTGGAGGCTTTGGTGATCTCGGTTCGCTGTAGATCGTTGCCCACACAACGTCCGCGAAGGGAGGGACATAAGGTAGATGACCGCGAGGTGATCAGGAAGGTATATCTCTTCCCAAGCTCCATTGTCTTTCATTATGTCTTTTGTGTGCCATGATAGTTTGTCTCATCATTTTATGTTTGTTAATTTATTATTTTGATTCCGAATCATGATAAATAATTTATTAACTAGACCCCGACCATAAACACTAAAGCCAGCAGTCAACTCATCTCCTTTTCCGCGGTCGAACGGTCGAGCAAATTACAAGGCCGATTTTGGTAATTGGCTAAGTTGTAATTTGGATCATTCGATACGGCATGAGACGGTCGATGGGAGATGGGTCTTCATTCGGATTAAATTTTAATCCATAGACATGGAGAGGTCTCTCGGATCGACCAGGTATTAGCTGAGGAAACCCGCCAAGCCATACCCTACACTATTGCCTCGAGGTCATTGACATTATGTAGTACTACTCATTAGATAATCTGGTGTGCTATAAACATGCATATAATTTTACTCTATGTACCAAATTCTATCATAACCTTTATGAAATCGACGCACATTATTATAAGACTCGAGTCGTACTAAGGGACATGCTATTTGACTTTAACACCTCTCGATTCTTATGCATTTGACCCTCTCGAAACCAAATCTTTTTCTATCCAAACCTACCATATGTTCTTCCTGATCTTTTAGTCATTTGACCCTGGACCTTATGTATGCTGACTTCTTTAAGGGCCCACACCCAAAGAAGATGTCATCAGTCTACTTATGTCCAAGGGACAATGCAATATATAAGTTGATCGTCTCGTGCATTCAACCCATGGGATCACATGACATAGCCATGTTACCACCTATTCACCTATTCTTGATGTATGCACTAAAACATCAGCTAGACCTCGACCTAGCCTACTGGGCTTTTTAATCCATTATCTAATACTCAGGCTGTTAGGATGTATACTAAAAGTCTAGCTTTTGTATGAACATCTACATTTTAGAATGAGAATCACATGATTATTGTTTATATTTTATATTTGATATATACATGCTATTGTCTAATACTTTACATTGTCGATAACATGGAGTGTGGTGTCACATAGAAGATTATGTTATCAGTCCCTTGCAGAGTATAAGTAGAGGCTCACAACGTAGATGGTTTTGGACAAACCGTTGGCATGGTTGTAGTGTAATTTGGTATTGGTTTATCTTGACAATAGAATTACACTAGTACACATTGTGTGTATTGAGCAGGACCGATATAGAGGTGATTCAATTTATACTGACTATATAATTAAATCAGAACTTAGATATTATGGTGTACAAGCTCTTAATCCAGATATAATAACGGGCACATATACTTAATATCTATTTCATTGATTTACCAATGGGCAAGATTTATTTGTTAAATCGATAGCCTTGGTAAGTGATAAGTACTATTTTGTTGATCGTTTTAGGTTCTAAAATCCAGGTTTGACCCATGTTTTACTTGCATAATTGTGAATTTACCCTAGGTTCTAAGACTTAGTTCATTTTGGACTTAATTGTAAACATTGATAAATTTGAATTATTTTTGCCACTAAATTATTGATCTATTTTTACAGGCTTGGAAGGATCATGGACCTAGGTCATGCTGGGTCAAGCATGAGTTGGAAGTGGACCCGGATCGAGTGATCAAGCTTCAGACTAATCTGGGCCATCTGAGAACCGTTGAGGCAATCCGAGTTAGGATTAAGGCTGATCAAGCACTTAGGTCAAGATCTGAGATTTTCATCCAAATATGAGGAGATTCAGCCGTTGGATCAAGCTTAGAGGGCTCTAGACCATCCATTCAAAGATCAAGGTGATCTGAACCATCCGTTGCAAATCTGGAAGATCCGAGCTATTGGGAGGCAGATCCTGACCTTTGATCAAGATCTGGAAAGTTTGATCCAAATTAGACGAAGATCAACCGTTAGATGAGTGTTGGCTAATCTGAGCCGTCCGTTTCTTAACTACATAAACTGTCCTCTGCTCCCGATCGGAGCTTGTCGCGTCTTCGCCAATTCTTCGAGTTTCTTCACTTGTTCTTTGTTTCTACTGCGGTTTTTTCCATCTGAAGGTGTGGCCACCTCGAATTCGACCTTGGAGCAGGATCTGGGTCATTGGGAAGAGGCTTCTGTGGGGATTCCAGCTTGAAATTGCATCGGAACAGAGCTTGATTGAGGGTTTCATCAACTCTGTGATCCGATCGATTGGATCACGATCATGTGTCGTTTTCTTCCATCGGAGCTTACTGGAAGGTCCTTTGGTATGCTTTGATCATCACCTAATCACCATCACACCTCGACATCGCGAGATCGAAGAGATCGATTGGTTTTTCTCCGCTGGGTGCAATTTGTGAGCAGAATTGAAATTGAAGCCATCTTTCCATTGATCTGCGGAGCTGAAGGGGTTCTTGGCTTGCTCTTGTATGACGGCAAGGAGATTTCGAGCCAATGGAATGATTGAGACTTAGTTTCTTAATGCATTTCTTTTTGCTTTAGCTGTAATTTCAATTCTGCACTTCGTTTCTGTTTCTGTCTTCGTATTAGTTGCTTTAGTTCATTATCTTGAGTTGTTTCAGCCTTAATTATGTTTCATTCTGCAAGGTAATCAGCTAGGGATCTTGTTTAGTGAACAATTATATTCAATTTCAGTTTATTTTCTGTTTTGTCCTTGCGTATCAAATTGTTGTAGCTGCGTATCAGTTTTCTCCTGTGTATCGATTTTTCTTTGAGTATCATCTTTTGCTGTAGGTCATGAATTTGGTGTCAAGTGATGCTTAGGTTTTATCTTCTGAATTTACATCTAAGTTTGTTTCATTTTCATAGAAATTGATATAAGTTTCTGCATTCAGATTGAGACTGAATTTCTGCTTGCATTCCTAAATTCCTACTGTCATTCAATTGTTTCTGCATTTGGTAGTTTCATTTCTGCAATTCCGAGTTCATCATTTCTGAATATTAGATTTGGGAACTTCTTTTCAGTTGCCTTGTTTGATCTCGCATAAAATTGTTGCTGAATTACATTTCTACATATAGGTCCTGCCTTCCTGCATGCCAATTTTTGCAGCAGGTTTGTTCTTGACTAATTAGTAGCTAGCTTCTGAGTTCTTACAGTTTAAGCATAGCACTTCACTTAAAGCCTTACATTCCCAGCTGAATTGATCAGTTTATCTCTGAATCTCAATTTACAATTGCTGCATTTAACATTAGTTTTTAGCACACAAGTACCTTCCTTGAGTATCAAGTTTGATTCACTTCTTCCTTGTGTATCAAGATAGAGCTACGACATTGATTAGTGTCAAGACGGATGAAATTTTGCATGTGCTCTTATGCTTGAATTCAGTTAGAATTGTAATCGGTTGAGCTTAATTTTCTCTTCATTGGGTTGCTTCAGAATGTTGTAACTAGCTTGTGTTGAGTTTGTTTAAAGATTGATTGCTGAATTTTGTAGCTAGCATTTGTTTTAAGTTTGTTTGTTTCCGAAAATTGCCGTCACTGCTTTTATTCAGTTGCTTAGCATTTGGATTGCATTTAAGATCAATTTTGTTCTCCAAATTTGGGTACGTTGTCTTGGTTGATTAAGTTTCTCATTGGTTGAGTTCATTAGTTGCATTTACTTTGTTTGGCTCATTTAGTTAAGTTTCTTTCTTTTACTTTGTGCTTTCATTTCTGAATTGCAAACCAAACCCAGACTTTATTTGAAACCCAAAAATATCACCGACACATAAACTCAAGCTCGAATCAAACCATTTCAACTAGACCTAGGAAAAATACGACCTGTGGCCCCTTTACTACATTTCATTCATTGATAGCAAAAAGGGTTTCCAGCTTTACACATATATATCTAAATTTGAGACCCACATGCGTGACACTTAGTTCAGGTCCATCAAATTTTTGGCGTTGTTGCCGGGGACTCACACTAGTTGAGTTGTTTGATTTTTTGCTTGTGTGCTTATTTCATATTTTTCTTGATCCATTTTTGCGCTTACTGCTATATTTTGTGATTTACTTTATCTGTTCCATTTTGCCATACACATTTGTTGCGATTTGTCTATTTTATTACCAAGTCAGCAGGAGGTGGTCTAGAATATTTTGACCCAGAGATTGAAAGAACATTCAGAGCTAGGAGGAACCAGCTTGGTGTTTCAGAGGCTCTTGACATTCTTCCTGCTCAGTCTATCTCAGCTTATTCAGTTAATCAGATAGCAGACCACCAGAAGACTATGAAGGAACTCGCAACACTAGATGATACATTTCAGTATTCCAGTATTGCTTATCCAGAGCTGGCTGGCGATTTTGAGCTTAGATTTGGACTTATCCACTTGCTACCTAAGTTTCAAGGATTATCTGGAGAAGATCCAAATAGACACCTGCATGAGTTTCACGTTGTATGCTCCACCATGAAGCCTCAGGGTATTTTAGAAGAAGATATCAAGCTGAGAGCTTTTCCTTTTTCCCTAACTGGAGCAGCAAAAGATTGGTTCTACTACTTACCTACTGGGTACGTGTCTAGCTAGATTTCTATGATGAAGGCGTTCCTAGAGAAATATTTCCCAGCCTCCAGAACTGCAATCATTAGAAAAAGCATTTGTGACATTCAGCAAGTGGTGGGGAGACACTTTATTACTACTGGGAGAGATTCAACAAACTTTGCTCCAGTTGCCCACAGCACCAGATCAGTGAGCAGTTACTCATCCAGTACTTTTATGAGGGCTTATTGCAGATTGATAGGATTATGATTGATGCTGCAGCTGGAGGAGCTTTAGTCAACAAAAAGCCAAATCAAGCTAGGGAGCTTATTTCAAACATGGAAGAAAATTCTTAGCAGTTTGGAAGCAGAGCATTATCTACTAGAGGAGTTAATGAAGTCCAGGTGGCTTCTAATGAACAAATGGAGATTAAGAATGCATTGGTAGAGCTCACATCAGCGATTAAGCAAATGGGTCTTAATAGTGCAAGTCAAAATCCAAATCTTTCGGTACCTCCACAATCAAGCCAAGTGATTAGTGTATGTGGTATTTGCTCTAGTCAAGAACATAATTCAGATTCATGCCCCAACCTCCAACAAGATGAGACAGCAGCGGCATTGGTTAGGGGACAATTTCAATCCCGAAATAACCCCTATTCTTCTACTTATAACCCTGGTTGGAGAGATCATACAAATCTGAGGTATGGAAATTCTTTTTACCATCAAAACCCCTCATAACAGCAATTTCAGCAGCCCCAACAAAGTTTCCAGCAAGTTCAGCCCCAACAACAGTAATTACAACACCAAAATCAGCATTTCCAGCCAACATTTCAGAATTTCCAGCAACCGTTTCAAGGGAATCAACAAGGTTTCCAAGGGAATTTGAATTATCCACAGCAATATCAACCTTTATAGTAGCAATTCCAACAACCGCAGCAAAGTTTCCAGCCTTGGAATCAAAGTTTTTAGCCACAAAATCAAGGATTTCAGCCCAATCAATTTCAATCTTCACTACAACCACTTTCATTTCAAAATCAGAATTTTCAAGGCTATAATTCTCAGCAAAATCAACCAACATTCCAGCCTACTTATCAGCCATTTCAACAACAATTTCAGCCCTCCTATCAGCCTCAACAGTCCCAATTCCAACAAACACAGCAAGGGAATATTTTTGGCGCTTTATAAAACATTGAAAGGAAAATTGGACAATTGGCTAGTGGGATAAATCAAAGTCAAGCTCAAGGATCAAACCCACTACCTTCTCAAGCTACTCCCAATCCAAAGGGAAATGTTAGCGCTATTACTTTGAGGAGTGGGAATGTTACTTCAACTAAAAAGAAGTCCAAGAGCAGTTTTTCTGAAAATGGGACAACACCTTCAATTCCAACCCAAAACAATCATGAAATCATTCAAAATTTAGTTGGTTCCACCCCTAGTCTGGGCCTAACTTCTTCTTTAAGTAATCCTGTGATTTTGGTGGAAAAGAGGGAGAAATCAGCCCCGAAACAGATTTTACAGCAGCTCCATCAAGAGGGACAGCAACTCAAAATTTAGCCCCTTCCATTTCGGTTCAAGAGGAGGAAATTTCTGTTCCCTTACCTTTCCCTCATCGCAAAACTCAAGCTAAGAAGCAAGTGGAAGAGGAGAAAGCTAAGGAGTACAATGAGCTAGTGAAGTTGTTCAGTAAGGTAGAGATTAATGTACCCTTGTTGACTATGATTAAACAGATTCCTAAGTATGCTAAGTTCCTGAAAGATTTGTGTGTTCACAAAAAGAAGCTTAAGGAAAATGAGCTAGTCAGCTTGGGGAAGAATGTTTCAGCACTTATCCACTCCATTCCTTAGAAGTGTGAAGACCCAGGGGGTATTTACTGTATCTTGTGAGATAGGGAGGACCATGTTTCATGATGCTATGTTGGATTTAGGAGCCTCAATAAATGTGATGCCCAGGTCAGTATTCCAGATGCTTGGTATAGGCCCTTTACAGCCTACTAGCGTGGTGATACAGCTAGCAGACCGGAGTCAGACCCACCCAGCTGGTATGATTGAAGATGTTTTGGTGAAGGTAAAGGAGCTGATATTTCCTGCAGATTTTTATATTTTGGATATGGAGGGAGATTATCTTGCACACCGTTCTCCACTTATTTTAGGAAGACCATTTCTGAAGACTGCTAGAACGAAGATAGATGTTTATGTGTTTATGCTGGTATGCTTTCGATGGAGATTGGAGATACGGTAGTTCAGTTTAGCATTTTTGATGCTATGAAGCACCCTAGAGAGGACTATTCTATTATGAGCATTGACATTTTGGATGGATTGGTTGATACAGATTTAGAGGCTGAGGGAGTTTCATATGATTTTTCTGGAGGAGTTATTTCTGCAGAGGAGGCGGAGGATGTGCTTGCCACAGAGGCTGAGGATATTTCAGAGTTTATTTCGGATTCACTTTCAGTTGGTGAGGATTTTCTATGTGTAGGGGATTGCACAGAGCCCCAAGGATCACCCATTTCTATTGAGGTTTCAGAGGACTCAGAGCACAGGTATGGTAGTGTAGGGGATTGCACAGAGCCCCAAGGATCACTCATACCCACTGAGTAGTGCCAGATTGAACTTAAACCATTACCAGGCCACTTGAAGTATGTGTACTTAGGAGAGGAGCAGAATTTTCCAGTTATTATCGCACAACATTTGGGATCAGAGCAGGAGGAGAAATTATTGCAAGTCCTGAGGCATTACAAGAAGGTAATTGGGTGGACTTTATCAGATTTATCAGGTATTAGCCCAGCTATATGTATGCACAGGATATTCTTGGAAGAAAATGTATAACCTGTGAGGCAGCCACAAAGAAGACTCAACCCACTCATTTTGGATGTTGTAAAGAAAGAGGTGACTCGACTTCTTCAGGCAGGTATTATTTATCCTATTTCTGACAGTCAGTGGGTTAGCCCCATACCCGTGGTGCCCAAGAAATCCGGGGTGACAGTGGTGGCAGATGAAAGCAATGAATTAGTGCCCACCAGAGTTAAGAATTCGTGGAGAGTCTGCATTGATTACAGAAAGCTCAACAAGGTTACCAGGAAAGATCACTTCCCTTTACCCTTTATTGATCAGATGCTTGAAAGACTAGTAGGGAAGTCCTATTATGTTTTTTAGATGGATATTCAGGCTACTTTCAGATTTGTATAGATCCAGAGGACCAGGAGAAGACTACCTTCACTTGCCCCTTTGGCACTTTCGCCTACAGACGTATGCCTTTTGGACTCTGCAACGCACCCGGTACATTTCAGAGATGCATGGTAAGTATATTTGGTGAGTTGCTAGAGCACTGTATGGAAGTATTCATGGATGATTTTTCAGTTTATAGCACGTCTTTTGATTCATGCTTAGAAAATTTGTCTAGGGTGATACACCGTTGCATTGAAACTAACCTTGTTCTTAATTTTGAAAAATGTCACTTCATGGTAGAGCATGATATTGTACTTAGACATATAGTCTCTAGGAGAGGTATAGAGGTCGATCCTGCAAAAATTAGTGTTATCTCTTCTCTATCTTACCTCGTATGCGTACGGGATATTCGTGCTTTCCTTGGACATGCAGGTTTCTACCGCAGATTTATTAGAGACTTCAGCTTGATTGCTCGACCCTTGACAAGACTTTTGCAGAAAGATGTTGATTTTCATTTTGACGATAAGTGCAAAGAATCTTTTCACAGACTCAGGGTGACTCTTACCTCAGCTCCTATTATTAAATCACCTGATTGGAATTTGCCATTTGAATTAATGTGTGATGCATCTAACTTTGCAGTGGGAGCTGTACTAGCACAGAGGGTGGATGGAGCACCTCATGTCATATGCTATGCCTCAAAAACCCTGGATGCCGCCCAAGCAAATTACACCACTACTAAGAAGGAGCTTCTTGCCATTATTTTTGCTTTGGATCATTTTAGGTCTTACTTATTGTGCTCACATGTTATTATCTTTTCTGATCATGCAGCTCTGAAATACTTGTTGAAAAAGCCTGATGCAAAACCTAGACTGATCAGATGGATGCTCCTACTCCAAGAATTTGACCTGGAAATCAGAGACAGAAGTGGTAAAGAAAACTTAGTTGCAGATCACCTGAGCAGAATTGAAGGAAATGGATTTTCTACCACCATTGATGATGATTTTAGAGATGAGCATCTTCTTGCAGTACATGGTGAGACACCTTGGTATACATACCTAGTTAATTTCTTAGTTGCACATGTTTTTCCTACACACTTTTCTTAGGCTCAAAAAGATAAACTTAAGAGTGATGCAAAATTCTATGTGTGGGATGATCCTTATTTATGGAAATTTTGTAATGATCAAATAATTAGGTGATGTGTACCAGATCATGAGTTTTCTTCTGTACTTACATTTTACCATTCATTAGCTTGTGGGGGGCATTTTGGATCCCAAAGAACTGCTAGGAAGGTGTTAGAGTGTGGATTGTATTGGCCCACCCTATTTCATGATTCGTTTGTGTTCTATAAAAATTGTGATAGATGTCAGCGAACTGGGAACCTAGGAGCAAGAAATGAGATGCCCCAAAATACTATGCTTTTCTGTGAGATTTTTGATGTTTGGGGAATAGATTTTATGGGACCTTTTCCTGCATTTTTTGGTTATTTATACATTTTACTTGCTGTGGATTATGTTTCCAAATGGGTGGAGGTCATTCCCTCCAAGACTGATGATTCTTCTGTTGTTTGTAGTTTTGTTAGGCCACACATTTTCTGCAGGTTTGGAATTCCAAGAGCCATAATAAGTGACCAAGGATCTCATTTTTGCAATAAACACATGAAGACATTGCTTAGCAAATATGGGGTAGCACACAAAGTTTCTACATCCTACCATCCCTAAATAAATGGACAGGCTGAGATTTCAAACAGAGAGATCAAATCCATTTTGGAGAAGAACTATTGGACCCACTAGAAAAGATTGGAGCAAGAGGCTAGATGATGCACTTTGGGCATACAGAACTGCATACAAGACCCCGATTGGCATGTCCCCTTACCGTTTGGTCTATGGCAAAGCTTGTCATCTTCCCGTGGAAATTGAGCACAAAGCATATTGGGCAGTAAAAGCATGTAATTTCGATGCTACCAAAGTGGGAGAAGAGAGAAAATTTCAACTCCATGAACTTGAAGAAATTCGGCTAGAGGCATTCGAAAATTCAAGGATCTACAAGGAAATGACCAAGAACTTCCATGACAAGCATATTTTGAAGAATGACTTTCAAATTGGTGACAAGGTATTATTGTACAAATCAAGGCTCAAATTGATAAAAGGTAAGTTAAGGTCAAGGTGGGATAGTCCATTTATTGTAACTAACATTTTTCCCTATGGTGTTGTAGAAATTCAAGATGTATCTAATGGTTTTATTTGGAAAGTCAATGGCCACCGGCTCAAAAGGTACTTTGAAGAATTAAAGGAGCTAGAGGTGGATGGTTTGGACATGAACAAGGCTATCTACCCAACTTAAAGGGAGTTTATTTTTTTTTTCATGCACTTACATGTCATTGTATATATCATTTTCATATTCTAGAAGTAATTTTCTTTGTGGAATGAGTTGTTGCTAATAAATTCTTAGGTGGGTAGAATGAATAAATAGACATTGTAAATACCATTTTATGTCTTTTGACACTTTTTCTTAATGATTAGGAATAAATGTATCACTCTAGGTTGTCTTAATAACATTTTAGAGTCTTTTGAAAATAAATTAAATTTGGTTGTTAAAACTTTAGATTTAAGCTAATGGATGAAATCTTGGATGCTTGAGTACTACTTAGCTTTAAATTCTAAAGTGATGATTTGAGATGAATAATTTGTATCTAGTGAGGATTAGCCTTATGTTTGTGACACATACATGTGATTGTACTCTAGAACTTGCTTAGGTTCTTTCAAAACCATAATTCAATGATTGGTTCACATCTATAGAAGCTAATCAATTTGTTTCCCTTTCCATATCAAATTTTGGCTATAATCATGATTATTCTATTTTCCTTTCCATATTTCCTACTCTTAACCATGCTTTTATATGGACTTGTTTGTTTGGGATGTTTCTTAATGTTACTTTGCCCGAGACAAACAAAAGATTAAGTGTGGGGGAGGTGGTTAGTGTTTTAGAATCATTTTATAGCAAGGATGCATTTCATTTCAAAGAGAAAAAATTTGGGAGGTTGACTCAAAAAGGTGCCAAGTAGAGTTGAGTTTGGTGTCAAGAATTGAGCAAGAAGAAGTAGCTAAGGAGTACAAAAATTGAAGCATCTAGATTCTTGATCATGATTTGAAGATCCAAGAAAGTTGTGCCAAGTTGAATTCGGATGAGAGAAAATTCTGTAATATAAAAAAAAAAGATTGGCACGAAAAAGGAAAATCTGTGCCAAAAGGGAAAAAAATTTCTGTGAAGCTTGATTTGATCAGCAAGGTTTGGATCAGGAATTATGGAAGTTAATAAGGATCAGAAACAACATGTTAGAAGCTGAATTGCAGCTGTACAAATCAGAATGTCTGAATTGAGGCTGATAAAAAGCTAAAACTGAAAAAAATTTAGATTGCATTGCAAGGGAGAGTTTGGAATCTGAGAAAGTTTGACTTAGAGTTGCTTAATGATACAAGATAAGTTTAAAGCAAGCTGCAAAGTGCTATAAAAAATCTGTGAAGGGCTGTTGATGAATCGACAAGATAGAAGAAAATCAGAGCTGGAAAAAATTTCCAATAAAAACGGTCTTGTATCAATTTGAAACTAAATTGGGTTTCCGAGGCTATGAATCAAGGCATTGAGTATATAAATGTATCAAAGAGAGTAGAGTACATCCACTGCTAATCAGAACAAAGAAGAATGAGGCTGTTTGGAATCTTAGATCAAAACCGAGAAGAACTTGCAGTGCAGTGCAGTGCAGTCAAGTTCAGCAGTGAGCTCAAAGTGAAGCCTTTAAACTCTCCACTTATAGTTAATGCTAACTGCTGTTAAGAAATCCGAGAAGTGCAAGGATGAAGAACTGGATGATTTTGGATTCTGAAATTAAGTGCATGGTGTTGAAAATTGAAACAAAACAGTTCAGAAACTAAAGAAGGGCAGAAACAAATTAAATGCAGAGTCAAGTAGAGAGTAGCAATTCATTTGAAGCTCATGGTAAAGTTGAATTGGAGCTAATTATGATAAGAATTTTGGAGTTGAGCACATAATGACTGAGCAAAAAGAAGCTGAAACCGAAAGCAGGAAGTCAGCAGCTGACCAAAAAGAAAAAAAAAAGAAGAACAGTTTGAAAAAAAAACAAAGAAACAAGTGGATACAATTGAAGTTTTGACCATGAAATCAGTGAAGATATTCTCATAAGAACCCAGGCTTTGCTCCATTACATTCTGACTTTACTAGAGAGAAAAAAAATTAGAAAAGAAAAGAGAAGGAAGCAAATTGGCATGCAAGATGGACAATTGGCACAAAGGAGTTGATGAGGTCTTTTCATAAAATTTTTGAAGGGCAATGCCAAAGCCTCACCCTATCACACTTTTGACTTCATTATGAGGACTGACAAGAGGGCAAAGTGCATTGAAAATATCCTTAAACATCCAAGTCTTCCACTTTATCAAATTTGCTATTTTCTTAGTTTTTACTTCATTTTTACCATTTCATATATCTTTCCCTTGTTTGATGAATTTCTGTAGATGTAGATTTGAATCATGAATAATGGTGGAGAGTAGATAACAAGCAAGCCTATGGTAGTGCAAAAAGCATGTATGTATGAGTGAGCTCCACTTTCATCATGAACTTAGAACTCAAAAAGAGAGCCACCAAAAATTTCCTTTGAAAGGCTAGTGAGTTAAATTCATCTCAATGAATCATGAAGGATGAAAAGGCTAAGTTATTGATTTAAGGATGAGATACTAATTCATAGAGCTTAGATTTTTGAGAATTAACAACCCTAGGTAATTTTTTTTCAATTGCTTCTACTTATGTTTGAGAAAAGCTAGGGGATACATATTTAGTAGTTTTCGCGAGACGCTCAAGCTTAAGTGTGGGGGAGTTGATAAGTACTATTTTGTTGATCGTTTTAGGTTCTAAAATCCAGGTTTGACCCATGTTTTACTTGCGTATTTGTGAATTTACCCTAGGTTCTAGGACTTACTTCATTTTTGACTTAATTGTAAACATTGATAAATTTGAATTATTTTTGCCACTAAATTGCTGATCTATTTTTGCAGGCTTGGAAGGATCATGGACCTAAGTCATGCTAGGTCAAACTTGAGTCGGAAGTAGACCCGGATCGAGTGATCAAGCTTCAGACTAATCTGGGCCATCTGAGAACCGTTGAGGCAATCCGAGTTAGGATTAAGGCTGATCAAGCACTTAGGTCAAGATCTGAGATTTTCATCCAAATCCGAGGAGATTCAGCCGTTGGATCAAGCTCAGAGGGCTCTAGACCGTCCATTCAAAGATCAAGGTGATCTGAACCATCCGTTGCAAATCTGGAAGATCCGAGCTATTGGGAGGCAGATCCTGACCTTTGATCAAGATCTGGAAAGTTTGATCCAAATTAGACGAAGATCAACCGTTGGATGAGTGTTGGCTAATCTGAGCCGTCCGTTTCTTAACTACATAAACTGTCCTCTGCTCCCGATCGGAGCTTGTCGCGTCTTCACCAGTTCTTCGAGTTTCTTCACTTGTTCTTTGTTTCTACTGCGGTTTTTTCCATCTGAAGGCGTGGCCACCTCGAATTCGACCTTGGAGCAGGATCTGGGTCATTGGGAAGAGGCTTCTGTGGGGATTCCAGCTTGAAATTGCATCGGAACAGAGATTGATTGAGGGTTTCATCAACTCTATGATCCGATCGATTGGATCATGATCTCGTGCCGTTTTCTTCCATCGGAGCTTACTGGAAGGTCCTCTGGTATGCTTTGATCATCACCTAATCACCATCACACCTCGACATCGTGAGATCGATTGGTTTTTCTCCGCTGGGTGTAATTTGTGAGCAGAATTGAAATTGAAGCCATCTTTCCATTGATCTGCGGAGCTGAAGGTGTTCTTGGCTTGCTCTTGTGTGATGGCAAGGAGATTTCGAGCCAAGGGAATGATCGAGGCTTAGTTTCTTAATGCATTTCTTTTTTGCTTTAGCTGTAATTTCAATTCTGCACTTCGTTTCTGTTTCTGTCTTCGTATCAGTTACTTTAGTTCATTATCTTGAGTTGTTTCAGCCTTAATTACGTTTCATTCTGCAAGGTAATCAGCTAGGGATCATGTTTAGTGAACAATTATATTCAATTTCAGTTTATTTTCTGTTTTGTCCTTGCGTATCAAATTGTTGTAGCTGCGTATCAGTTTTCTCCTGTGTATCGATTTTTCATTGAGTATCATCTTTTGCTATAGGTCATGAATTTGGTGTCAAATGATGCTTAGGTTTTATCTTCTGAATTTACATCTAAGTTTGTTTCATTTTCATAGAAATTGATATAAGTTTCTGCATTCAGATTGAGACTGAATTTCTGCTTGCATTCCTAATTCCTACTGTCATTCAATTGTTTCTGCATTTGGTAGTTTCATTTCTGCAATTCCGAGTTCATCATTTCTGAATATTAGATTTGGGAACTTCTTTTCAGTTGCCTTGTTTGATCTCGCATAAAATTGTTGCTGAATTACATTTCTACATATAGGTCCTGCCTTCCTACATGCCAATTTTTGCAGCAGGTTTGTTCTTGATTGATTAGTAGCTAGCTTCTGAGTTCTTACAGTTTAAGCATAGCACTTCACTTAAAGCCTTACATTCCCAGCTGAATTGATCAGTTTATCTCTGAATCTCAATTTACAATTGCTGCATTTAACATTAGTTTTTGGCACACAAGTACCTTCCTTGAGTATCAAGTTTGATTCACTTCTTCCTTGTGTATCAAGATAGAGCTACGACATTGATTAGTGTCAAGACAGATGAAATTTTGCATGTGCTCTTATGCTTGAATTCAGTTAGAATTGTAATCAGTTGAGCTTAATTTTCTCTGCATTAGGTTGCTTCAGAATGTTGTAACTAGCTTGTGTTGAGTTTGTTTAAAGATTGATTGCTGAATTTTGTAGCTAGCATTTGTTTTAAGTTTGTTTGTTTCCGAAAATTGCCATCACTACTTTTATTCAGTTGCTTAGCATTTGGATTGCATTTAAGATCAATTTTGTTCTCCAAATTTGGGTACTTTGTCTTGGTTGATTAAGTTTCTCATTGGTTGAGTTCATTAGTTGCATTTACTTTGTTTGACTCATTTAGTTAAGTTTCTTTCTTTTACTTTGTGCTTTCATTTCTGAATTGCAAACCAAACCCAGACTTTATTTGAAACCCAAAAATATCACCAACACATAAACTCAAGCTTGAATCAAACCATCTCAACTAGACCTAGGAAAAATATGACCTGTGTCCTCTTTACTACATTTCATTCTTTGATAGCAAAAAGGGTTTCCAGCTTTACACATATATATCTAAATTTGAGACCCACATTCGTGACACTTAGTTCGGGTCCATCAGTAAGTTACGAAATAATATTATTTACATGGTGTGTCATTGATTATAGAACGAAATCATGTCCTGATACGTCAGGTTGATGATGTCCCCTTGAGGAGCTCATAAAGTTCATCATGGAAATCCTGCATGTGGACTTGGTCCTATATGATGATAAGGTTAAGTGGTATTACTCATGGAGTTAGATATTAATTAATTAAATTGTCAGTAATTTAATTAATTAATGGACATTTGAGATCTTAAACATAGGGAGATTTTGTACACATAATAGGTGGAGCCCATATTTAATTATGAGGGTTGGTGAGGTAGATCAATGATGATCCTTTAGTGGATTGGATCAGCATTAATCGATCGGTCTTTGATCCATTAGGTGGCCAAAACCCAACTCCTCCTCATGGTCCCTATTGTAACCTATAAATACCTCATGTGTCATGAGACCAAGGCATCTAACCCAACCCTAGGGCTTCTCTCTCCCTCTCATCCACTCTCTCCTAGGTTATCCGCTGACGACAAGAAGGAGCAAGGGCAAACCTTTTGCTTCCTTCCTCCTTCATCTCTTCTCCTCTTCTCATCCCTTTGGTGGCCAGCGACATCAGGCTAAAGGAGGATTTCCTTTCCTCCTTTGTGGAGTGCGGCTGTTGGTGCAAAATGCATCAGTGATGAACAGTCATCCTCTAGGGTTTCGATGTTTGATAATATACTAAAGTTAGTAGCAATATATCTTAGATCATATATTAAGGGTGGTCAAAGTGATCAAGGGTTAAACCAAACAGGACCTAATGTTTGGTAGGATAAACCCATGTTTGATCATTTTGACAAAGGGTTAAGGCAAACATGATCTGATGTTTGACAGAGTGAATAAAACCTAGGGTTGGTCAGTTTGACCAAGGGATTAACCACACCGGACTTGAGGTGTGAGATCATATTTACCTGAAGATTGGAGAAAGTCTAGTCAGGATCATGATGACTAGCAAAGAACTGATTTTGGTGAAGGAAATCCTAGCAAGGGAAGCTAAGTGAACTAAATCCTGGTCAGTGAAGCTGGGTCCTAGCAAGGGAAGTTAGGTGGAAGAAATCCTAGTGAGTGAAGATAGGTGAAGTCAATTCTGGTCAGTGAAGCTGGGTCCTAATGAGTAAAGCTAGGTGGACTAAGTCTTGGTGAGTGAAGGTCGGCACGAAGTCTTGGTCTGGGGGACTGAGCAGTAAGTCCTGGGGGATCGGGCAATGGAGTCTTTGCCGAGCGAGGATGGTGAACAGAAGTAGAGACGGGTCGAGATCGGACGTCTCAGATCATCACAAACAGAAGTAGAGATGGGTAGAGGTCGGACTTCTCAAAATTCGAGTTCTCGGAGGCTAAGCTAATGTCCAACCAGAGGTCCAGGTTGGCAAACGCAACTTCTCCAAGTGTGGAGTAGGTGAGGATGTGTTCCCCGAGAAAGGGAACATTAGGCGTCGATTTGACCTAGGGTTTCAGGTGAAATCTAAAGTCAGAACCATTCTTTAAGGCTAAGATTATTTGCATGTTTGTCTTGTGTTTGTTGTCTTGCAGGTACCTGGAGTTGGAGGCAAGATAGGAAAGCAAATGCAGGAGAAAAGACACATGGGAAGGACATCCCGGGCGCCTGACTTGAATCAGGCGCCCCAGGCATGTTGGGCGCCCCAGTTGGGGCAGCTCCATCCCTGGCGCCTAGCAAGCCAGGCACTTGGGAAGGTCCCAGGCACATGGGAAGGTAGATTCTATCCTGTTCCGAGTTCGGAACAACGGATGAGGTTTTGACCGACACGTGGCAGGCACCCAAGAGTTTACAGGTGCCCTGAAGCCTGTATATAAAGGGGTTCGACCCCTCATTGCAAAACATCAATTCTTACATCCGCTAAAGTAGTCTGTGTAAAGCAAACATGCTCAAGTCAAAGCTCTGCGACCAAGGGGCTCCAGGAGAAAGTGCGCGACACTTCGGACTTCCAGAGTTGGCCGAGTTCTTGTTTTGGTTTGCTTTTTATTTATGAGTCAATTCTATTTACTATCATTTTGCTTGTAAATTCGAACTGTAAGACGGGTTTCTCCACCTCCGAAAAGTCTAGAAAGGAGACCATTAGTGGACTCACGATTGAGTGCTTAGGCCTTGGATGTACTGGCCCTGGGGGGTTGGGAACCAAGTAAAATCCCTCGTGTTCATCTTGTCTTTTCTTTATGTTTATTTTTTTTTCGCTGCGTACTAACCCTGATAGAAAGACAAACAACGAGTTTTCCGACGAGATTCCGGCGAAATTTTTGGGTCGATATTCACCCCCCCTCTATCGATCGGAACTGATTCTACAAGTGGTATCAAAGCCTGGAAGCTCTTTACTAGACTAATAGCCGAAGGAGCAACAACGCCAGGAATTGAGGGGGAGGAAGGGTGAATACAGGTATTTTTTCAATTATGTCAGTTTTTAAGTTTCATATTATATGTTTTAAGTGCAGGGAGAGAGGACACTATAAAAATCAGTATTCTACTCGTAAGATTCGATCTTCACCACCGGCGGCAATAGAGGTACCAGCGCCAGGAGTCCGGAGAGACGAGAGTCACATCGACTGCTTCAGATGCCAAAAGTTGGGACATTACAAGAACCAGTGCCCAGACTGGAAAAAGGCTCGATCCACAATACCAAAAAATGTGACTATGGTAAAGGAGGTAACAAAAATTAAATTTCATAATAATTTTCAATGTCCTAAAAAATTAGATTCCTACTAAATTAAATTATTTGCATAATGAGTAAAGTATATTGCATGACAAATTAATTACTATTGGATCCAACATACATAATAGTAAACACCAACTATTAATTCTTTAATCCGTAATATTAATGCTATAATTTTTGAAATTAATGATAATATTTCTATTAATAAATTTTCTAATAATTGTGATAACTCCAAGAATAGCAATGAAATATTAATTAATATTATTACTGATAAATCTAATATTTCTAAAAATAATATTTCGGATATTGTTTATAATTCTAAAGATAATGATGAAATTATAATTAATAATCCTTTAATTTCTAATATTTCTGATAATGTTAAGAATGATAATATTTCAATATATAATTCTAACAACTCTAAGGATAATTATAATACCTTAATTAATAATATTACTGTTAATTCTGATAATTTTAAGGATATTGATGAAATTATTGTTGATAATTTTGATATTTCTGAAATTAACGTTCAAGTCATTTCTGAAGAGGATATTAAAGATAATACTCTAGATAATATTGAAGATAATACTTAATACACCTTTGAATATAAAACTTTAATAAATAATCCTAAAAATTATTCTACCTACTATGAAGATAATGATGCAATTTTAAATTCTGAAGCTAACCCTGAGGATGAAGAAGAATATGATTCTGAAGATGAAGAAGAATTTATTAAAATTAAAACTATAATTAAAAAGGCTTACAAGAAATCAAATAAAACACAAGTATTAAGTAAAATTAAGAACATAAAAACAAAAGAAATAGTAGATGAATCAGAATTTTTTGAATTAATGGAAATGATGCAATTAGATCCAAAATTATTATTTAAGTTTAAAAAAAAACTTTAATTTTAATTAAATTCAACAATAATTAATTCGTAATAATTTTAACCTTAATTAATTCTTAATAATTTTAACCTTAATTAATTCTTAATAATTTTAATCTTAATTAATTCTTAATAACTTTATTCTTAATTAATTCTTAATAATTTTAACCTTAATTAATTTTTAATTATTTTAACCTTAATTAATTATTAACTATTTAAACTTTAATTAATTCATAACAATTTAAACTTTAATTATTTCTTAACTAATTAAAACATAATAACTCATTAATTCTTAATAACTTAAAACTTAATTAATTCTAGAATCATAATTAATTCTTAATAACCTAAAACTTAATTAATCCTTAACAAATTAAAATCATAAATCTTAATTAGTTAATAATTCAATAACAAATTCAAACCTTAATTCAACAAAATCCACGAACTAAATTTAAATTAATTAACTTCAATTATGAAACTAATAAAATTCTACCCAACCGAAACATCCATCTAGATAATAATAAATATGTCAAGGTGGGTTGACATATTCGCAGGTTCACACAGTCTGTATCAAATCGAGAATTTGATACTTTATTAGAAACTTAATTAAAATGTTTTGACTTGATTGACTCATCCATGTTTAATTTTTTACATTATTTAGAACGGTTAGATAGGAAAATGATTGGTTGATACTTGCCTAACCTAGTACCAGGGTGGGGCGAGATGATAGTACTTTAGAGAAGCTTGGCCTAGCTAAGTGGAACTAGCCGAAGCTACCTCCCCACATCCTAGACTAGTTAGACCAGAATTTTTCAAAGAATAAATTAAGAGTATTATTTCTTTAAAAGGCTTTGTCTAAGGAAAGGGTTGATGATCCAATAAGGCTATGATCAAAGAAGACCTATGTGCCTCGCCAAGACCTGGAAGTCGATTATTGAAATCTACTTTTAAATTACAAATTGTTGAACTTGAATCTAACTCAAGGTCAAGCAGTCTATAAAATTAAAATTGAGAAAAATTATTCAACCATCTCATAAACACCTATAAGGCAACCGTGCTTACTTGAATTGCGACACTTAAAATGAGTGAGATATTAAGGACTAATTAATTGATAAATGTTTTTATAATATTTAAGATATTTTATTAAAAATCTATTTTCAAAATAATATTTAAACATAATAATGTTTTAATAAGTTTCATGCTTGATTGGGTGATTATTTATATATACATTTTCAAAAATTATATCTTTTTGAAAGTTGTTTGACCTACACATAGACATAATCCTTTTAGGTCAACACTAAAGTCCCTTAAGATACTTAGGTAGAGGTCCTTGTAGTTAACAAGATTAGTCAAAAGGTGTCAGTTTCAGGTGGAGTTTTTATTTTTTTGGATTTTTTTAAAACTATTTTTCAAAAATTATACTTTTCAAAAACTCATATCTTTTCGAAATGCTTTGCGCTTTAAAGATCATTTCTTTCAAAATGTGTATTGAAAAATATTTTTTTCAAAAACTTAGTTCAAAATATTTCAAAAATTATCTCTTTAAAAGTTGTTATACTCTTTCAAAAATATTTTTCAAGCGTTAATTGCTCTTTTGATTTGGATAAACTTTAAAGACACATAGGAAATTTTCTTTGTGATATAAAAGAATTTCTAAGATTGTGTCAGGTTTAGGGGGAGTCTTAATCAAATGAAATTAATTTATTTCTATGATTTCTGATTATCGCAAAATACTTCTTAATGTTTTTTTAAACTTTTTTTGAATCAAACCCTAAGACTCAGAGGAAGATCAACATGTGGTCAACAAGTTTTCTAGGACTGTGTCAGGTTTAGGGGAGGTTCAAATTAAAAGTTTTATCAGAAATTTTAAAAATATTATATTTTCAAAAAAAAAACTCACTATCTTTTTTGAATACTTTTGAAAATATCATACTATCATTTTCCAAATCGTATTTCAAAAAGCTTTCTATCTTTTGGAATATCTTTGAAAATAATCTATACTTGAGTTTGGAAAATTTTCCAGAACACTTAGGAAAATTTTCTTGTATTTAACAAGGTTTCCTAGGATTGTGTCAGACTGGAAAAGAAATCAAATCATGAAAGTTATTATTTTTCAAAAAAATGGAAATTTATTATTATTATAAAACTAAAATATACATTTATGTAAAATCCCTAAGACATATAGGAATTTTCTTGCGGTCAACAAGATTCCTAGGATTGTGTCAGACTTAGGGAAGTTCATTTTTTTTAAATTAAATAGTCATATATTGTTGGTGCAATATTTTTTAAAGTACTTAGTGTCATTTAGAATATTTATTTTGGAACAAGTACATAATTTTTTAAAAAGGGGGAGAGTTTTGAAAAATCATTTTTCAAAATATAAATAGTATTTTCAAAAGGAGGCGAGAGATTATCTTAAAAAAGGGAAGAAAGGCTTAAGTTAATTTTTTTCTTATTGTTGGTGCAAATCTTTCTTTTTTGTTTACTTCTTTTTGATGTGTGACAAAGGGGGAGAGAGTGCTTAAGTTAGATTTTTTCGATTTCTCCCATGTGTTAAACCTAGAACCAGAAGACCTAATCTAACTTAAGATATTGTCAAACATCAAAAATGAGGAGATTATTGGTGCAAAATGCATCAGTGATGAATAGTCATCCTCTAGGGTTTCGATGTTTGACAATATACTAAAGTTAGTAACAATATATGTTAGATCATATATTAAGGGCGGTCAAAGTGATCAAGGGTTAAACCAAACAGGACCTAATGTTTGGTAGGATAAACCCAGGTTTGATCAATTTGACAAAGGGTTAAGGCATGCATGATCTGATGTTTGGCAGAGTGAATAGAACCCAGGGTTGGTCAGTTTGACCAAGGGATTAAACCACACCGGACTTGAGGTGTGAGATCATATTTACTTGAAGATTGGAGAGGATCATGATAACTAGCAAAGAAGTGATTTTGGTGAAAGAAATCCTAGCAAGGGAACCCTGGTGAACTAAATCCTGGTGAGTGAAGCTGGGTCCTAGAAAGGGAAGCTAGGTGGAAGAAATCCTAGTGAGTGAAGCTAGGTGAAGTAAATCCTGGTGAGTGAAGCTAGGTGGACTAAGTCCTGGTGAGTGAAGGTCGGCACGAAGTCTTGGTCTGGGGGACTGAGCACTAAGTCCTGGTCGGGGATCGGGCAACGGAGTCTTTGCCGAGCGAGGATGGTGGATAGAAGTAGAGACGGGTCGAGGTCGGACGTCTCAAGATCCGAGTTCTCGGAGGCCGAGCAAAAGTCTAGCCGGAGGTCCCGGTTTGCAAAAGCTTTAGTCGAGCGAGGATCGCAAATAGAAGTAGAGATGAGTCGAGGTCTGACGTCTCGAGATTCGGGTTCTTGGAGGCTAAGCGAAATTCCAACCGGAGGTCCCGGTTGGCAAACACAACTTCTCCAAGTGTGGAGTAGGTGAGGACGCATTCCTCGGGAAAGGGAACATTAGGCGTCAGTTCGACCTAGGGTTTCAGGTGAAATCCAATGTCAGAACCATTCTTTAAGGCTAAGATTATTTGCATGTTTGTCTTGTGTTTGTTGTCTTGTAGGTACCTGGAGTTGGAGGCAAGATAGGAAAGCAAATGCAGGAGAAAACGCACATGGGAAGGGCATCCTGGGCGCCTGATTTGAATCAGGCGCCCCAGGCATGTTGGGCGCCCTAGTTGGGGCAGCTCCATCCCAGGCGCCTAGCAAGCCATGCGCCTGTGGCTTCCTAGGCGCCTGGGAAGGCAGATTCTATCCTGTTGCGAGTTCGGTGCAATGGATGAGGATTTGACCGACACGTGGCAGGCGCCCAAGAGCTTACAAGCGCCCGTGAAGCCTGTATATAAAGGGGTTCGACCCCTCATTGCAAAACATCAATTCTCACATCCGCTAAAGTAGTCTGTGTAAAGAATGTTGGTGCAGGCAGAACCTAAGTCGAACCTGGGTTTTGATAATGACAAAGGGATCAAAAGTTAAGATGTCATATTGGTCTAACATGTTCACTAAGTGTATAGGAAAAGAAGCCCTAGGTACACTAGGCATGAAGTCCTGGTCGAGGGCTGGGCACGAAGCCCTGGCAAGGAGCTGGGCACCGAAGACCTGCTCGGAAGGTGGAACCGAAGTCCTGGTCAAGGACTGGGCACGAAGCCTTGGCAAGGAGCCGGGCACCGAAGACCTGCTCGGAAGGTGGGCACGAAGACCTGGTCAGGTGCATCGGGCAAAAGTCCAACCGGAGGAGCCAGTTGGCAAAAAGTAAACTCTCCTGAGAGGAGTAGGTGAGGATGCGTTCCCCGTCGAGGGAACAGTAGGCGTCGGTTCGACCTAGGGTTCCATTTTGGAGACCCAAAGTCAGAACCAAGACAGCTATGGTTGTATAAACCAAACATTTCTTGCTTTGTTGCTTTTGAACTAACCTTGAATGCAAGACTGAAGGAATATGTTTCTGCAGCTCAGAATGCCCCAAAGGAGAGGGGCAGATAGCTGGGCAGGGCGCCCCGGAGGTCCCGGGCGCCCCCAAGGTGAAGGCAAGTCAAGCTGAGCAAGTAACGCTTCGGAAGCTCACTGGGCCAGGCGCCCTCAAGCTCCCGGGCGTCCGGTGGTCCCGGGCACCCTGGATGCCTCGGGCGCCCTGGGTCCAAGTCAGCCAGCGATCGAAGCAAAGACATCCACGAAGCCAGCAAGACCAAGTCAACCGGGGCGCCCCCTGTGTCCCGGGCGCCCCCGTCAAACTCCGAGCCTGATCCTAGAGGGATAAGGGCTGACCGAGTTCCAGATAGGGGTTTGCGGGTCCAGAGACACGTGGAGGGCGCCCCCAACGTCCAGGGTGCCCCCAGGTGCACTATAAAAGGGGTTCGACCCCTAAGGCTTCGACAACAACTCTTCTAAAGCCTCTACGCTCTTCGACTCAAGCGCTCTGCTCCGAAAACCTTCCATCTCAAGATTCAAGCGCCGACGATGACCCTCTGCTCCGAAGTACGATCCACAACGGACGTCGGTAACGAAGAGTCTACTTTTATTTACTACACTACAACTGTGACATTTTCTCTGTAAACATTTGCACACATATAGAATTGCCTGCAGTAAACGGTCAACGACTGTGGGCCTTGGAGTAGGAGCCGACCGCGACTCCGAACCAAGTAAATCTTTGTGTTCGTGTTTGTTTTTGTGTTAATTTTTCGCTGCGCATTCTCTCTCTAATCCAAAACGGTTTTACGATATTCACCCCCCCTCTATCGTATTCTCTCGATCCAACAAGTGGTATCAGAGCGGGGAAGCTCAAATTTGGTGCAACCACTAATTTGAGGGGTTTTTTTTCGGATTTTTAAATTCTTAATTTTTTTTATCAAATTTTTATCGTCAATCGAGGTTGGTGCAACACCACTCGATAAAAATTTTTTTCTTCTTCCCGCACTGCTAATCCAAGACCAAGTCTTGGGACATTTTGTTCGTTATCTTTTATTTCAGTAATTATCAAATGGCTATGCAAGAAGGATTTAGTACAGCCAGACCACCACTTTTCAGTGGGGAGGATTTCTCCTACTGGAAAAGTTGGATGAAAGTCCACCTGAAAACTCAGGTGGACATGTGGATAATAATCCAATCTGGACTGGAAATTCCGAAGAACGCTGAAGGAGTGCCACAATCATACACCGAATGGGATACAACACTGAAAAGAAAAATCGAGGCCGATGCTAAAGCAACTCAAACACTCCAATGCGGCCTAACGAAAGAAGAACTGAACCGGGTGGGACCATTCAACAGTGCAAAGGAACTCTGGGGTAAGCTAATCGAGCTGCACGAAGGAACCTCCGACACCCGAATCAGCAAAAGGGACCTTCTCCTAAACAAGATGTACATAATCAAGATGAACGACGGTGAAACAACAGCCCAGCTTCACGCCAGAATTTAGGAACTGATGAACGACCTTCACACAATTGGTCACAAGGTAGAAAACCGTGACATGATCAGGTATACCCTTAACGCTTTCCCGAGAAACACCTTGTTGGCATCTATGGTAGATGCGTACAAAGTTTCAAGGGATTTGTCTAAAATTAAATTAGATGAACTATTTTCCGAACTTGAATTACATGAGTAGACTAACTGCACACAGGCCGAGAAAAGCATTGCCTTTATTGCAGGTAAAACTGGAAAGATAACTAAGAAAAAATCTCAACCTGCGCCCGAGTCTGATTCAGATTCAGACTCAGAAGACAGCGAAGGAGATCGACCCAAGCTGGTCCGACTTGCCCTAAGCTACTACAAGGAATTGAAGAATCAATCCAACAGAAGAAAAGCCAGCCGAAAGAAGGAAGATCTAGCTGAACCAACTAAGAACAAATCAAGTGTGACTTGCTTCGAATGCAACAGAAAGGGACATTTCAAATCGGAATGCCCTAACCTAAAAGAAGCCAAGAAGGCAAGAAGAAAGAAGGCTCTTCAAGCAACGTGGGACGAGTCTTCCTCCAAAGAAGAAGAAGAGGCCCCACAGTCGAACTTGCTCGCCCTGACTGCCTCAGACAAAATCGAGACCGAGTCAGAATCGGAGTCGGACGACGGAAAGCTCAAGTTGTCAGAGGATGGCGAAATTACTGTAAGTGGGTTTTCTAGAAATCAATTGTCTGAATTAATTGCCTATCTTTCTCGAGACTTGGCGAAAGCCAAACTCCGAGTTGAATCCCTCCGACAGGAAGTAAAACTCCTGAAAGAGGGAGCTGACTCTAGATCCTTAACTGAGAAGGTTCAAGAAGGAACCTCTACTCAAGTTGAAAAACTTGAGAAAGAGAACTCCTCCTTGAAAACTCAAGTCAAGGACCTTAGAGCAGCCCTAGAATGATTCACTTCTGGTTCCAAGGGTCATGATATGATCCTTGGAAAACAGAAGTCGGTTCTAAATCGATCCGGGCTAGGTTATCGAACCAAGTCTAGACAAAGATCATATTATGCTGTACTGAATCGTTCTAGACCTAAAAAATTCAGGCATGGGTACCCAAACTATGCCTGAACATCCAAACTGGGTCAAATCAATATTGGATCTCCAAGGACAAGATTCACATCTTACCGAACCATTATCGTGGCTTTAGTCCAGGGGAAGCCAATTTAAAAATGATTTTTATAGTTAAATGAATTTCCTTTCGTGTTTTAAATTGCATGATTGCTTGTCTATTTAATTTCTACAATTTACCATGCTTAGACTTAGGACTGGTTAGATTAAGGACTGAACCAATTAACTAAAATTTGAACAACTTAGTATTGGGTGGCGGTGAGATGATAGTACGTTAGGAAAGCTTCTTCTAATAAGGTCAAGTATACACTACTTGGTCTCTTTAGACTGGTGGAACTAGCCGAAGCTACCGATCCAAGACCCAAACTAGTTAGACCAGAATTTTTCAAAAAGTAATTTTGAAAATGAAATTTCATTAAAAGGCTTTGTCAAGGAAAGGGTTGATGATCCAATAAGGCTATGACCAAAGAAGGCCTAGTGCCTCGCCAAGACCTGGAAGCCAATTTTTGAAATTCAAATTCAAATTATTCTTTGTCAAATTCAAATCTAACACAAATTTTCAGTTAATTGTAGATTCAAATACTCTCTTTCAAAATTAATTCAAAACCAATTGTTCTCAAAATTAATTTAACTTTTTCAAAATAAATCACGATTTTTCAAAATAATTCTGTCTACTAAAACCAGCCTCACAAAAACCCATAAGGCAAACGTGATTGACAACTCTAGAATGGGTGAGATGGTAAAATTTAACTTAACTGAAATTCATTTATTGTTGTTTAGTACTAACATTAAATCCTGTAGTCTAGAACGGAGTTGACCTAATTATTCCAGTTAATACTAGTCAACTCATGGTCAAAGTAGTCAAATCATGGTCAAAATAGTCAAACCATGGTCAAAATAGACAAACCATGATCAAAACAGTCAAACCATGGTCAAAATGGTCAAACTAATTGTAACACCCAATAATTTCCTGGTAATATTAGGGATTTTTAGGAATTTTTCTAGCATTTTTCGGAATATTATAGCATTTTTTCGGATCAAAATAAGAAAAAAAAATAAAAGGGGTCGGGTGGGGATTGAACCCGCGACCACAGGGAGGAAGGGAAGCCAAGCAACCAGCTGGGCTAGGGTATCAAGCACACAAGGATATGAAACGAAATAATATTATGCTTGATTTAGCCTGTTTCATTAAGGGGTATTTAAGCCCCGCTTAAGTCGCGTGAAAACCCAAACTAGGGTTGGGGGCTGCGCGAGAGAAGAAGAGAGGCGAGGAGGTTGCGAAAACAGAGGATTCAAGGGGTCTTCTTCTTCGTTTCTCCTCTTTCCCCTTGAGTAGAAGCATCTAGGGTTCCTTCCTAGGGCTAAAGGTGGAAGCTTTTTACAAGGAGGAAGAAAAAGGATTTTGTTAGGGAGTTTTCTCCCTGTTTTTGTGAGTTTTCTTCAAGAATGATGTAAGTAAATCGCTCACCTGCAATAGGAGTAGTTTCGTTTCGAAATTCTCATTGTAGAACCCTAGTTTTCGAAAAGTAGAAGAATGGTGAAGAGAATTTTGCTATTCTATGTTTTAGCTATTAAAGTTGCATGTTTTATCATGTTAGAAATTCAAATTGTTTGTATTGAATGTATGTAGGCCAAGCATGATGAGTTTTCATACTTATGAAAAGACCTAAAAGTGAATTTGAGTTAAGGAGCACACAAGGTGCTCGATGGAAAGTTAAAGTGAGAAAAGTAAAAGGTTTTAGCATGCCAATATATGCAAAAATAAGTAAAGTGATAAGTTTAAGTATGGTAAGTAAGAAAAGTATTTTACTTTGAGAAAGAGACATGTACCGGGCAATGTAAGGCCCATCGAAAGTTAGAAAGTAAAGTTCTAATAGGGTGCGGTGGCTAGCTACCTCGCAACCTATTAGAAAAGCGCGCAGTTGGTACACTGATACCATGGTACCATGTCAAGGCCTAAAGAGAAAGTTGATTATTATTTTCAAGTATATAAGTATGATCAAGTAGTTCCTTTTTGGAGAAAGTGTTTAATTATTATAAGTGTACCTTGTTACAATGCAAGCATGATAAAGTAGTTCAAGTAGTAAGCATGGTTAGTTGTGTACATTGATACATTAACAAGCATGATAAAGTGATTCAAGTTGTAAGCATGTTTAGTTGTAAGTTTTGAAGTAAGTAAAGTTTTAAATCATTCCTTGAAATGAGCATGTTTAGTATTGACATCATGATTTTGTGAGTAGGGATTTACTTACTAAGCATTGTGCTTATTAGTTGCATTTTTCTTCTATTGCAGATAAAGGAAAAGAGAAAGCGTAAGTTGGGAGGCGACAGGACTTGCATTGATGTTCAGTGGAGGTGGAACCGGGGAAAAAGATCCGTTGGATTGAGTATGAGTAGAGTTTCAGTATTTAGAAACATTTAGTTTTATGTTTTGAATGGTAAAGAGTGAACCAATGTGTTTAATTTCCGCATAGAGTAGGAAGTTGATACAACTTGAAGATGTTTACTTATTATTTTCCATATGTTTGGTTAGTCTGGTTGAGTTCCGTAAAAGTCCTAACCGCAAGTTGAAGAAGTTGTTTTGATTGGCTAAAATGGTTAGAAAACTAGTATGGAGTATAGAAATGGTGCTATGTCTGTGTATGGCTTGAAACTATATGTTCTGTGAGTTTTTGAATTAAGTTTTATCCGCTGCATTTTCTTTTGTTCAGTAGCAGAGGAGGACACGGGCACGGGCGTGCTCTTTAGCACGCCCCGGGCGTGACTTCACTGGCAGACCTCTGCGGTGACAGACGCGGGCGTGCCATCCGCCCCACGGGCATGTCAGCCGGCACAGCCGGGGCCACGGGCGTGTCAGTCAACACGCCTTGGGCGTGTCCTTCCCTGTCCAGAGATAGTATGATTTGCCAAGTAGTAGACAAGGTAACGGTTCGTCTAAGGTAGAAAAAAAAAAAAGTAATTCCGCATCTCGCCATGCCTCAGAGTAGCGGAGGAGTAATGGAGTAACGGTCCGTAATAAGACAAGGAGAAGGTGTAACCTAAGGCTAAGGGTAAGGTAAAGTTGAGGTTAAGTGGTAAGCGACGACCCGGCTTAAGTAGAGGGTAGAGAAGAAGTCGGGCCGTCACAGAGTGGTATCAGAGCAGGTTCCCACCCTTCCGCCACACTGACATCAAGCATCAACCCTGCCGCCTACCAAGTAAGAAATTTAATGTTGTTTTGTTTTTGTTAATATGCTTTCTTTATTGACTGCTAGTATTAGTAAGTGCATGATAGTAGAAAAGCCGGATGGTATTACTATGATATGCTAATGTATGCATAGAGATAGTGAAGCAAGTTAGTAAAAGAAAATATGCGTTTATTTCTTATTTATTCTCTATACACCATAGAGAAAGAGAATGGCGAGAGGACGTCCCAGAACTGTCCGAAATGAGGAGCGGACTCCTAGAGAGCAGGAGTCAACTGAGTCAGTACCACCCACAGATCTGCAAGGAGTGGTGGCCCAGCTTCAGAGGCAACTTGCTGAGCAGCAGCAAGTCATTGCTGCCTTGATGACTAATCAGCAAGCCGCCCCTGTTGCCACGCCAGTGGCGCCAGTGGCACCAGTGGCACAAGTAGTGGCACCAGCGGTGACAGAGACTCCCCCAGTACCTCAGACAAGAGAAGTGAGACAGGAAGCATATTTGGTCCAGTGGCAGAGACTGAAGCCCGAAAATTTTTCTGGCACAAGTGAACCATGGGATGCTCAGGCATGGTTCAAGACGGTGGAAAGTATAATGGAGTTACTGGACTGGCCCGAGGTAGAGAAGATAAAATGCACATCCTTCTGCCTTACTGGAGATGCTAGGATGTGGTGGGAAAGAGTGAAAGCTAAGAGGAATGTGAATCAGATGACCTGGGCCGACTTTGAAGCAGAATTTCTGGAAGAATACTTTCACATGAAGGTGACCAACAAGCACTATGATGAATTCACTGAGTTCCGCAAGGAGATCTGACTGTAGATGAGGCAGTGAAGAAATTCAATCGACTAGCTCGCTTATGCCCAGACTAGTTAGCACAGAAAAGGAAAGGGTTAGGTTGATGCTCAAGATGCTGAGACCTCAGATAGCTTTGAATGTGGCTGGCAGCGGTAACAGACCACAGACTTCAGAAGAATTAGTAAGTAGCGCTTTGATTACTGAGCACTACTTAAATAGTATAAAGGCCACCCGGGTGCAACAACAACAAGCATCAACCCAGAAGTCCAGAGGAGTGCTCAGAACCAACAGAACTGGAAAGAAAATTTAGGCAAGAGGAAGCAGGGAGACCAGAAGACCTCTGAGGGCAACAAAGGGGGCACATCAAACAAGCAACTCAAGTATCCTCCTTGCCCAAAGTGTGGGAAGACACATCCTGGAGCGTGTCGTCAGGGCATGAGTGGATGCCATATATGCGGAGCAGAGGGGCACATGATGAAGGCTTGCCCTAACAAGTCAAGTGTTGGAGCTTGCTATATATGTGGAGTAGTAGGGCATCTGGCCAAGGCTTGTCCTAAAGCAAAGCCGCCTCCACCCCAGTTTCTTCAGTACGGAGGTGGACCTGCTCAGCTGCACCAGATGCAGCCAATCATGGAGGGATCTTATTACAGTCAGATGAGGATGGAAGCCCCACCAGCCACAACCAACGCCAGGATTTTCTCCATCACCAAGGAAGATGTGGCAAATGCTCCTACGTGGTCACAGGTCGAATACCCATCTCATCTCAGTATGCTATTGTGTTATTCGATACTGGGGCAACCCATTCTTTTGTATCCATACTTTTCTCTAAAAAGCTAGGGATCCCACCAGAAAGTTTGGGTCAAAAGTTTTTAACAACCTTACCGTCAGGGGAAGTAATGACCTCTACTCAGAGGTTAAGGGCAGTACCAATCAGGATTTCCAACCGGGAGCTCTATGGTGACTTGGTAGTCCTTGAGATGAAGGATTACGATGTCATTTTAGGGATGGATTTCTTGAGCAAGTACAGTGCTTCTATAGACTGCCGCAAGAGAAAGGTCAAGTTTACACCAGAAGCAGAACCTCCATTTGAATTTATTGGAGACCCGAAGAGAAAGACAAAAAGGTTCTTATCTACCTTACAAGCTCAGAGGATGTTAGAAAAGGGATGTTCTGGTTTTCTAGCTCATATAGTGGATGCAAGTCAAAGAGAAGAATTAAAGAAGGAAGATGTGAGAGTAGTCTGTGACTATCCTGAGGTGTTTCCTGAAGAGTTACCAGGACTCCCTCCCAATCGGGAAATTGAGTTTGAAATTGAGTTGGCCCCAGGAACCAACCCAATTTCGAAGGCACCTTATCGCATGGCGCCAGCAGAACTGAAAGAATTGCAAGAACAGTTGCAAGAGCTGCTTGACAAGGGTTTTATCCGCCCTAGTCATTCACCTTGGGGAGCTCCTGTATTGTTTGTCAAGAAGAAGGATGGATCTATGCGAATGTGCATAGATTACCGAGCTTTGAATAAGGTGACCATCAAGAACAGATATCCTTTGCCGAGGATAGATGATTTATTTGACCAGCTGAAGGGAGCCATAGTATTCTCCAAGATAGACCTGCGATCAGGTTACCATCAGCTTAGAGTGAAGGAGAGTGATGTGCCAAGGACTGCTTTCAGTACAAGTACAAGATATGGGCCTACGAGTTTTGTAGTCATGCCTTTGGAGTGACAAACGCCCCTGCGACATTTATGGATCTAATGAATAGAGTGTTCA
>JAGFNQ010000635.1:39406-137325 GCA_024364735.1 Boesenbergia rotunda
ACTGAAAGAATTGCAAGAACAGTTGCAAGAGCTGCTTGACAAGGGTTTCATCCGCCCTAGTCATTCACCTTGGGGAGCTCCTGTATTGTTTGTCAAGAAGAAGGATGGATCTATGCGAATGTGCATAGATTACGAGCTTTGAATAAGGTGACCATCAAGAACAGATATCCTTTGCCGAGGATAGATGATTTATTTGACCAGCTGAAGGGAGCCATAGTGTTCTCCAAGATAGACCTGCGATCAGGTTACCATCAGCTTAGAGTGAAGGAGAGTGATGTGCCAAGGACTGCTTTCAGTACAAGATATGGGCACTTGAGTTTGTAGTCATGCCCTTTGGAGTGACAAACGCCCCTGCGACGTTTATGGATCTAATGAATAGAGTGTTCAAGGATTTTCTGGACAAGTTCGTCATTGTCTTCATTGATGATTCCTAGTGTATTCAAGACTCAGGAAAGAACATGAAGAACACCTGAAGATAGTATTGGAGACCTTGCAGCAGAAGGAGTTGTACGCCAAATTCTCAAAGTGTGAGTTTTGGCTCGACCAGGTAGCCTTTCTAGGCCACATTATTTCCAAAGAAGGAATAATGGTAGACCCAGCCAAGATTGAAGCAGTTAGTAATTGGAGTCCACCGAATAATGCCAGTGAGATTAGGAGTTTTCTGGGATTAGCAGGGTACTACCGAAGGTTTGTGGAAGGCTTTTCAAAGATAGCTTCTCCACTTACAGCCCTTACCAGAAAGAATAAGAAGTATGAGTGGACTGAGGACTGTGAGCAGAGTTTTCTTGAGTTGAAGAAGAGACTGACCAGCGCTCCTATCCTTACAGTACCCGAAGGTGATAAGAGCTTTGATATATACAGTGATGCATCAAAGCTAGGACTTGGAGCAGTCCTTATGCAAGAAGGCAAAGTCATAGCTTATGCTTCCAGGCAACTCAAAGACTATGAAAAGAATTATCCCACTCATGATCTGGAGTTGGCAGCTGTAGTCTTTGCTCTGAAGATATGGAGGCATCACCTGTATGGAGTGCAGTGTAAGATTTATACAGATCACCAGAGTCTGAAATATTTCTTCACTCAGAAAGACCTCAATATGAGACAGCGAAGGTGGCTCGAATTAGTAAAAGGACTATGACTGTGAGATTCTTTACCACCCTGGTAAGGCAAATAGAGTAGCAGATGCACTGAGTAGAAAGACTTGTGCCACTTTGATGTCCTTATCATCATTGGCACCACCATTACAGAAGGAGATAGTGGAGTATGGAGTGGAGATTATTGATGGACAGCTAGCCCTATTGACACTAGAGTCAACTTTGCTTGAAGAGATACAGAAAGAGCAAGCTGAGGATTCTGATATCCAAAGGATCAAGCAGGAGATGCAAGAAGGAGAGAGTAAGGAGTTTAGAGTATCTGACAGTGGGATACTCTACTATGGTGACCGGTTATGTGTCCCCAATCATGAAGAGCTGAGAAAGAAGATTCTTGAAGAAGCCCATGGAACTCCCTACTCAATGCATCCTGGTTCCACTAAGATGTACCAGGATTTGAAAGGAAGATTTTGGTGGTCAGGGATGAAGAGAGACATAGCTAAGTATGTCAGCACCTGCCTGACATGTCAGAGAGTTAAAGCAGAACACCAGAGGCCAGGAGGTGTCCTACAACCCATTCAGATTCCAGAGTGGAAGTGGGAAGACATAGCCATGGATTTCATAGTTGGTCTACCAAAGACAACAAATGGCTATGATGCTATTTGGGTGATAGTAGACAGATTGACCAAGTCCGCCCACTTTTTGGCGATCAGAGTATCTTACTCAATTGAGAAGTTAGCTCAGATATACGTACAGGAAGTGATCCGACTACATGGAGTTCCGAAGACCATTATCTCAGATAGGGATGGTCGTTTCACTTCACGCTTTTGGGAGTGTGTACAGACAGCGCTAGGCACCAAACTGAAGTTTAGCACGGCTTTCCATCCCCAGACTGATGGACAGACAGAGAGAGTGAATCAGATTCTAGAGGATATGCTCAGAGCTTGTGCATTAGATTTCAAGGGCAGTTGGTGCAAGTATTTAAGTTTAGCAGAGTTTGCCTACAATAACAGTTACCAAGCTACTATTGGGATGGCACCCTATGAAGCTCTTTATGGGAGGAAGTGTAGATCTCCCCTCTGTTGGTATGAGAGTAGTGAGAAGAAAGAAATGGGATCTCAGACTGATCTTATAGAGGATACCACAGAAGCAATCAGGAGCATCCGCCAGAGGATAGAGACTGCTCAGAGTAGGCAGAAGAGTTATGCAGATGTACGTCGTAGGCCGTTAGAGTTTGAAGTTGGGGATACAGTTTTCCTCAAAGTAGCACCTATGAAGGGAGTGATGAGATTTGGTAAGAAAGGCAAGCTAAGTCCTCGATACGTAGGACCTTACCCAGTGATAAAGAGAGTTGGTAAAGTAGCTTATGAGTTGGAGCTACCTTCAGAAATGTCAGCAATACATAACGTATTTCATGTTTCAATGTTAAAGAAGCACCTCCCAGATGCCAACCAAGTGATTGAGCCACAGATGGTACAAGTTCAGGAAGATCTCAGTTATGAAAGTCGGCCTATTCAGATAATAGATCGAGCAAATAAGAAGCTGAGGAACAAAGTGGTACCATTAGTGAAAGTCTTATGGCTGAATCAGAAGTATGAAGAGGCAACTTGGGAATCAGAAGATAGCATGAGACAAAGGTATCCAGAGCTGTTCTAAGTTCGAGGACGAACTTTTTATAAGGTAGGGAGGATTGTAACACCCAATAATTTCCTGGTAATATTAGGGATTTTTAGGAATTTTTCTAGCATTTTTCGGAATATTATAGCATTTTTTCGGATCAAAATAAGAAAAAAAAATAAAAGGGGTCGGGTGGGGATTGAACCCGCGACCACAGGGAGGAAGGGAAGCCAAGCAACCAGCTGGGCTAGGGTATCAAGCACAGAAAAGAAAGGAGAGAAATAATGTTATGAAGTAGTTAGGCTTTTGCATGAAGAGGTATTTAACCCCCACTTAAGTCGCGTGAAACCCTAGGGGGAGTTGTGGCCGCGCGATTTGGAGGGCGAAGAGGGTGCGAGAGGAGGCGAATTCAAGGAGCTCTTCATTTCTTCTTCGTTTCCCTTGAGTAGAGAAGACCTAGGATGGTTTCCTAGGGCTAAAGGTGGAAGCTTTGCACAAGGAGGAGGGGAAAGGATTTCGTTAGGGAGTTTTCTCCCCGTTTTTGTGAGTTTTCTTCAAGAACGAAGTAAGTAAATCGCTCACCTGCAATAGGAGTAGTTTCGTTTCGAAATTCTCATTGTAGAACCCTAGTTTTCGAAAAGTAGAAGAATGGTGAAGAGAATTTTGCTATTCTATGTTTTAGCTATTAAAGTTGCATGTTTTATCATGTTAGAAATTCAAATTGTTTGTATTGAATGTATGTAGGCCAAGCATGATGAGTTTTCATACTTATGAAAAGACCTAAAAGTGAATTTGAGTTAAGGAGCACACAAGGTGCTCGATGGAAAGTTAAAGTGAGAAAAGTAAAAGGTTTTAGCATGCAAATATATGCAAAAACAAGTAAAGTGATAAGTTTAAGTATGGTAAGTAAGAAAAGTATTTTACTTTGAGAAAGAGACATGTACCGGGCAATGTAAGGCCCATCGAAAGTTAGAAAGTAAAGTTCTAATAGGGTGCGGTGGCTAGCTACCTCGCAACCTATTAGAAAAGCGCGCAGTTGGTACACTGATACCATGGTACAATGTCAAGGCCTAAAGAGAAAGTTGATTATTATTTTCAAGTATATAAGTATGATCAAGTAGTTCCTTTTTGGAGAAAGTGTTTAATTATTATAAGTGTACCTTGTTACAATGCAAGCATGATAAAGTAGTTCAAGTAGTAAGCATGGTTAGTTGTGTACATTGATACATTAACAAGCATGATAAAGTGATTCAAGTTGTAAGCATGTTTAGTTGTAAGTTTTGAAGTAAGTAAAGTTTTAAATCATTCCTTGAAATGAGCATGTTTAGTATTGACATCATGATTTTGTGAGTAGGGATTTACTTACTAAGCATTGTGCTTATTAGTTGCATTTTCCTTCTATTGCAGATAAAGGAAAAGAGAAAGCGTAAGTTGGGAGGCGACAGGACTTGCATTGATGTTCAGTGGAGGTGGAACCGGGGAAAAAGATCCGTTGGATTGAGTATGAGTAGAGTTTCGGTATTTAGAAACATTTAGTTTTATGTTTTGAATGGTAAAGAGTGAACCAATGTGTTTAATTTCCGCATAGAGTAGGAAGTTGATACGACTTGAAGATGTTTACATATTATTTTCCATATGTTTGGTTAGTCTGGTTGAGTTCCGTAAAAGTCCTAACCGCAAGTTGAAGAAGTTGTTTTGATTGGCTAAAATGGTTAGAAAACTAGTATGGAGTATAGAAATGGTGCTATGTCTGTGTATGGCTTGAAACTATATGTTCTGTGAGTTTTTGAATTAAGTTTTATCCGCTGCATTTTCTTTTCTTCAGTAGCAGAGGAGGGCACGGGCACGGGCGTGCTCTTCAGCACGCCCCGGGCGTGACGTTCACTGGCAGACCTCTGCGGTGACAGACGCGGGCGTGCCATCCGCCCCACGGGCGTGTCAGCCAGCACAGCCGGGGCCACGGGCATGTCAGTCAACACGCCTTGGGCGTGTCCTTCCCTGTCCAGAGATAGTATGATTTGCCAAGTAGTAGACAAGGTAACGGTTCGTCGAAGGAGGAAAAAAAAAAGTAATTTCGCATCTCGCCATGCCTCAGAGTAGCGGAGGAGTAATGGAGTAACGGTCCGTAATAAGACAAGGAGAAGGTGTAACCTAAGGCTAAGGGTAAGGTAAAGTTGAGGTTAAGTGGTAAGCGACGACCCGGCTTAAGTAGAGGGTAGAGAAGAAGTCGGGCCGTGACATATATAAAATCCTAGAATAGGACTCCTTTCCTCTTCCTTGCGAGGAACTTCACTCCTTGGCCCTAGGGAAGAAGCCCTAGGTTCTCTACTCAAGTGGAAGAAGAAGAAGGAGGAAGAAAACTCTTGTTTTCTCCCTGTTTTTGCAGCCCCCTTTCCCTCTGTTTTCCGCCGACCACAATCCCTAAAAGGGGATTTAACGCAACTTAAGCGGAAGTTGAAACATCTCTTCATGAAACGGACTTACTTACCTATAACATAATTTCGATCCATTCTTTTCTATGCTTGATACCCCCAACCTTCTGGCTAGCCGAGCCCGCTTAAGGACTAGCTTGCCCCGTGGTCGCGAGATCAAACCTCTGCCCGACCCTTTTCTTTTTCTTTTTATTTTTATTTCGAAAAATTGCCAGAAAATTCAGAAAAATTTCTAATAATTCATGAAAATTATTGGGTGTTGCAATCCTCCCTACCTTATAAAAAGTTCATCCTCGAACTTAGAACAACTCTAGATACCTTTGCCTCATACTATCCTCTGATTCCCAGGTTGCCTCTTCATACTTCTGATTCAGCCATAAGACTTTTACTAGTTGTACCACTTTGTTCCTCAGCTTCTTATCTGCTCGATCTATTATCTGAATAGGTCGACTTTCATAACTGAGATCTTCTTGAACTTGTATCATCTGTGGCTCAATCACTTGGTTAGCATCTGGGATATGCTTCTTTAGCATTGAAACATGGAACACATTGTGTATTACTGACATCTCTAGAGGTAGCTCCAACTCATAAGCTACTTTGCCAACTCTTTTCGTCACTAGGTAGGGTCCTATGTATCGAGGACTTAGCTTGCCTTTCTTGCCAAATCTCATTACACCCTTCATAGGAGCTACCTTGAGGAAAACTGTATCCCCAACTTCAAACTCTAACGGTCTACGAAGTACATCGACATAACTCTTCTGCCTACTCTGAGCAGCTTCTATTCTCTGGCGGATACTCTTTATAGCTTCTGTGGTATCATCTATAAGGTCAGTCTGAGACCCCATTTCTTTCTTCTCACTACCTTCATACCAACAGAGGGGAGATCTACACTTCCTACCATAAAGAGCTTCATAGGGTGCCATACCAATAGTAGCTTGGTAGCTGTTGTTGTAGGCAAACTTAGCTAAACATAAATATTTGCACCAAATGCCTTTGAAATCTAATGCACAAGGTCTGAGCATATCGTCTAGAATTTGATTCACTCTCTCTGTCTGTCCATCAGTCTGGGGATGGAAAGCTGTGCTAAACTTCAGTTTGGTGCCTAGCGCTGCCTGTACGCACTCCCAAAAGTATGAAGTGAAACGACCATCTCTATCAGAGATAATGGTCTTCGGGACTCCGTGTAGTCGGATCACTTCCTGTACATATAGCTGGGCTAATCTTTCAATCGAATAAGACACTTTGATTGCTAAGAAGTGGGCAGACTTGGTCAATCTATCTACTATTACCCAAATAGCGTCATAGCAATTAGTTGTCTTTGGTAGACCAACTATGAAATCCATGGCTATGTCTTCCCATTTCCACTCTGGAATCTGAATGGGTTGTAGGACACCTCCTGGTCTCTAGTGTTCTTCTTTAACTCTCTGACATGTCAGGCAGGTGCTGACATACTTAGCTATGTCCCTTTTCATCCCGGACCACCAAAATCTTCTTTTCAAGTCCTGGTACATCTTAGTGGAACCAGGGTGCATTGAGTAGGGAGTACTATGGGCTTCTTCAAGAATCTTCTTTCTCAGCTCTTCACTATTGGGGACACATAAACGGTCACCATAATAGAGTATCCTACTGTCAGATACTCTAAACTCTTTACTTTCTCCTTCTTGTATCTCTTGCTTTATGCTTTGGATATCAGAATCCTCAGCTTACTCTTTCTGTATATCTTCAAGCAAGGTTGACTCTGGTGTCAATAGAGCTAACTGCCCATAAATGATCTCAACTCCATAATCTACTATTTCCTTCTGTAATGGTGGTGATAAGGATGACAAGGACATCAAAGTGGCACAAGTCTTTCTACTTAGTGCATCTGCTACTTTATTTGCCTTACCAGGGTGGTAAAGGATCTCACAGTCATAATCCTTCACTAACTCAAGCCACCTTCGCTGTCTCATATTGAGGTCTTTCTGAGTGAAGAAATATTTCAGACTTTGGTGATCTGTATAAATCTTGCACTGCACTCCATACATATAATGTCTCCATATTTTTAGAGCGAAGACTACAGCTGCCAACTCTAGATCATGAGTGGGGTAATTCTTTTCATAATCCTTGAGTTGCCTGGAAGCATAAGCTATGACTTTGCCTTCTTGCATAAGTACGGCTCCAAGTCCTAGCTTTGATGCATCACTGTATATATCAAAGCTCTTATCACCTTCGGGTACTGTAAGAATAGGAGCGCTCGTCAGTCTCTTCTTCAACTCAAGAAAACTCTGCTCACAGTCTTCAGTCCACTATACTTCTTATTCTTTCTGGTAAGGGTTGTAAGTGGAGAAGCTATCTTTGAAAAGTCTCCTACAAACCTTCTGTAGTACCTTGCTAAACCCAGAAAGCTTCTGATCTCACTAGCATTCGTTGGTCGACTCCAGTTACTAACTGCTTCAATCTTGGCTGGGTCTACCATAATGCCTTCTTTGGAAATGATGTGGCCTAGAAAGGCCACCTGGTCAAGCCAAAACTCACACTTTGAGAATTTGGCGTACAACTCCCTCTGATATAAGGTCTGCAACACTATCTTCAGGTGTTCGTCATGTTCTTCCTGAGTCTTTGTATACACTAGGATATCATCAATGAAGACAATGACGAACTTGTCCAGAAAAATCCTTGAACACTCGATTCATTAGATCCATAAACGTCGCAGGGGCGTTTGTCACTCCAAAGGGCATGACCACAAACTCGTAGTGCCCATATCTTGTACTGAAAGCAGTCCTTGGCACATCACTCTCCTTCACTTTGAGTTGATGGTAACCTGATCGCAGATCTATTTTGGAGAACACCGTGGCTCCCTTCAACTGATCGAATAAATCATCTATCCTTGGCAAGGGATATCTGTTCTTGATGGTTACCTTATTCAAGGCTCGATAATCTATGCACATTCGCATGGATCCATCTTTCTTCTTGACGAACAACACAGGAGCTCCCCAGGGTGAATGACTAGGGCGGATGAAACCCTTGTCGAGCAGCTCTTGTAACTATTCTTGCAGCTCTTTCAGTTCTGCTGGTGCCATGCGATAAGGTGCCTTTGAAATTGGGTTGGTTCCTGAAACCAACTCAATTTCAAATTCAATTTCTCGATTGGGAGGCAGTCCTGGTAACTCTTCAGGAAACACCTCCGGATAGTCGTAAACTACTCGTACTTCTTCTTTCTTTAACTCTTTTCCTTGCCTTGCATCTACAATATGCGCTAAATAACCAGAACATCCATTATCTAACATCTTGTGAGCTTGTAGGTTAGAAAGAAACCTTTTTGTCTTTCTCATCGAGTCTCTGACAAACTCGAATGGAAGTTCTGCTTCTGGCGTGAACTTTACTCTTCTTCTGCGGCATTAAATAGCGGCACTGTACATGGTCAAGAAATCCATCCCTAAGATGATATCATAATCCTTCATGTCATGGACTACTAAATCACCATAGAGTTCTTGGTTGGAAATATGAATTGGTACAACTCTTAGCCCCTAGAAGTCCTTTGGTCCCACTGCTTCCTTTTATTTGGGTTCCCTTTCCAATTCTGCGGGTGACCTGGGATCTTTGGACTGGTACTTGCTTCTATATCATACGGGTGGTCATTATAGTATTTAAGTAGTGCTCAGTGATCATGGCACTACTTATCAGTTCTTGTGAGGTTTGCGGTCTACTAACACCGCTGGCCACGTTTAACCCTATCTCAGACCTGAACATCTTCAACATCAGCCTGACTCTCTCTTTTTCAGTGCTAACTAACTTTGGGCACAGACAAGCTAACCGATTAAACTTCTTCACTGCTTCATGCACGGATAGTTCTCCTTGTCTTAACTCCGTGAATTCATCATAGTGCTTGTTGGTTAGTCGCATGTGAAAGTATTCTTCGAAGAACTCAGTCTCGAAGTCGGCCTATGTCATCTGGTTGACATTTCTCTTGGCCTTGACTCTCTCCCATCACATTCTAGCATCTCCCGTAAGGTAGAAAGATGCACACTTTATCTCCTCTACCTCAGGCCAGTCCAGTAGCTCTACTATGCTTTCCCAAGTTTTGAACCATGCTTGAGCATCCCATGGTTCGCTTGTGCCTGAGAAGTTCTCTGGCTTTAGTTTCTGCCACTGAATGAGGTATGCTTCTTGCCTTACCCCCCTTTCCGGGACTACAGATGTAACCGATGGATCTTCGGTCACAACTGGTGCCACTACATTCGCCACCAGCGGGGTAATAGGAGCGACCTGCTGGTTAGCCATCATAGTGGCAATAACTTGCTGTTGTTCTTCTAACTGCCTTTATAACTGAGCCACCGCCTCTAAGAGATTTGGTGGTGGTACTGACTCTGCCTCTTGCTCTCTAGGAGCTCGCTCCTCGTTTTGGGCCTTTCTAGACGTTCTCTTGCCATTCTCTTACTCTATAGTGTAAAGAAAATAAAAGCTCATTATCTCTTACTAACTTACTTCATTATCTCAATGCACATATTAGCATATAATAATACTAACATACTTCCTGATCATCATGCACTTACTGATACTAGCAGTCAATAATGAAAAGCATACAAAACTACAACATATGAACTTCTTACTTGGCAGGCGGCAGGATTGATGCTTGATGTCAGTGTGGCGGAAGGGTGGGAACTTTTTGCTCTAATACCACTCTGTGACGACCCGACTTCTCTACCTTAAGGCGGACGCCACTTTTACTTTACCTTAACTTTACCTTATCCTTAGCTTTAGGTTACAACTACTTGACTTCCCTTAACTTGCTCTGAATTTTTTTTTCTTTTTTTTTTCAAAAAAAAACAACTTTCCTTTTATTTGCTTTGCAAGGATTTGACCACTAGACCTCTTAGTTGTAAAATTGAAGCACTAACCGTCTGCCCTACAACACTTTCTTTTCAATGGCACCAATCGACTGCTAGAAGGCCAGTCGACTGGTATCGGCCACAGAAACTTTCTGTGCCCGGCACCAGTCGACTGGCCTCATGGCAGTCGACTGGTGCATCGAACATAAGGTTCTGTTCGATAGGGCAGTCGACTGGTTTTGAACCGGTCGACTGGCACGCCTGAAAACTACAGTTTCAGACCTGGGAACTCCTTTCAAGGGTCCATAATTCATACTCTTCCAAAGCATATAGTTAAATAACTCCAAATCTATACTCTATACTAGTTTTATAAACATCTTAGCAACCCAAAACAAATCCATTTACTTGCAATTAGGATCTTTGTGGAATTTAATAGACTATCAAAACATATGAAATCTATACTAGAGTTCGTACTTAACTTTGTCTCTATGCAAAGTTTAACCAAGATCATTTCGTTCTACCACTCAAAAACACTAACCACAAGTTTCTATGAGATTTAACCCAAGAATCTCTCCTACGGCCGCCGCCACTGAACATCAATGCAAGTCCTGTTCGCCTCCTTAGCTTATGCTTTTTCTTTACCTTTATCTGCAATAGAAGGAAATGCTACTAATAAGCGATTTGCTTAGTAAGTAAATCCTAACTCACAAATCCATGCGATCAATGATAAACATGCTCTTTTCAAAGTATGCTCGCTTCAAAATACATGCACTTGGGAATACTTGCACATGGGAACTTTCATATAATTTTCATGCTCAATCATGCTTGAAAACATTTACTTACATCAAAACACTTGCAAACTTATCATGCTCATGATTTCATTTTAGATTTGATACTTATACATTTCCATACTTTAAAACACTAACTTCCTTACTCTTGCTTTTTAACATGCTTGTAACATAACAACATGAACATACATAACAAAACATGTACTTAACTGGAAACACTTACATATACTCATATACTTCAAAATAATAATCAACTTTCTAGGCCTTGACATTGTACCTGGTATCAATGTACCAATGCGCGCTTCCCTAATAGGTTTCGGGGTAGCTAGCCATCACACCCTATTAGAGCTTCTTTCTAACTTTTTGTGGGCCTCTCTTTTGCCCGGTACATGTCACTTTGTAAAAGTAAAATAATTTCTTACTCATAATGCTTATACTTATCAAGCTATCTTTCTTTTTGCATAAATTTGGCACTACAAACCTTTACCTTTCTTACTTGGAACTTTCATCGAGCACCTTGCGTGCCCTTAACCCAAAACTCATTTTTGGGACTTTCAAGAACTTGGTCTTATCATACTTAGATTCACATACACAAAACCTACTCCAATTCATGTTCTATGATAAAAACATGTATTCTTCAGAAACTCAAATCACACAATAAAATAATATTCTTAAAGCATGCACTTAGATCACAAAATCACGGTTCTACAATAAAAAACTACATACGAAACTACTTCTATTGCAGGTGAGTGATCTACTTACTCTCCTTTGCTTGAAGAAAACTCACTAAATATATATAAAATCCTAGCATAGGACTCCTTTCCTCTTCCTTGCGAGGAACTTCACTCCTTGGCCTTAGGGAAGAAGCCCTAGGTTCTCTACTCAAGAGGAAGAAGAAGAAGGAGGAAGAAAACCCTTGTTTTCTCCCTGTTTTCGCAGCCCCCTTTCCCTCTGTTTTCCACTGACCACAATCCCTAAAAGGGGATTTAACGCAACTTAAGCAGTAGTTGAAACATCTCTTCATGAAACGGACTTACTTACCTATAACATAATTTTGATCCATCCTTTTCTTTGCTTGATACCCCAACCTTCTGGCTAACCGAGCCCGCTTAAGGACTAGCTTCCCCCGTGGTCGCGAGATCAAACCTCTGCCCGACCCTTTTCTTTTTCTTTTTATTTTTATTTCGAAAAATTGCCAGAAAATTCAGAAAAATTCCTAATAATTCATAAAAATTATTGGGTGTTACACTAAAGAAATCAATGGAGGCTTCTAAGTTGAGTGTTGGTGCCGGAAGTACCAAATCGAACCTTATTTTGATAAGTGGCAAAGAGTTCAAGTTAAGCTGGTATTGTGTACTAATGGATTTGTGGAGGTTACAGGAAAATCCTAGGTAAGCTAGGCAAGAAGTCTTGACCTACAAAGTTGAGCACGAAGTCCTGGTTGGGGATCGGGCAATGAAGACTTGGTGAGTGAAGCCGAGCATAAATACTTGGTCTGGGGAACTGAGCAGAAGTCATTGCCGAGCGGGGATCACGGACAGGAGTCGAGACGGGTCGAGGTCAAACGTCATTGAGTTCCGGGTTCTCAGAGGCCAAGCAAATGTCCAACCGAAGGTTCCTAGTGGCAACATGTAAACTCTCCTAAAGGGAGTAGGTGAGGATGCGTTCCCTAGTGAGTGAACAGTAGGCGTCGGTCCGACCTAGGGTTTCAGATAAAACTTGAAAGTCAGGACCAAGACATCACTGGCTGTGTTCCATAAATGATTTATTTATATTATTGTATGTTTGGAATTAACCCTTATTGCAGTTGAAAAAGTTGAAGCAGCTTGACAAGGGCGCCTGAAAGGGACTCAGGCGTCTGAAAGTTGGCGGTTGGAGACTAAGCTAGTGCAATGGTTAGACTGACTTGGCGAGTGCTGAGTGGAGGATTCACGTTGGCACTCAGGCACCTGAAAGGGACTCAGGCGCCTAACCAAGATAGAGTTTGACTGTGTAGCAGATAAAGTTTTCGCCTGATTCGTTGCGACTAGGGCACCTGAATGACCTTTTCGGCGCCTGAATGAGTAGTATAAAAGGGGTTGAGTGCGGCAGCCTAGGACAACAACTCAATCTCTGTGATCACTCTCTTCTCCTGTGTGCTGCATGTCTAAAGCTCAGACAATGCCAAAATATCGTCCGACTCTCTGAACAAAGACTTGCCCTCACACTTTAAGAGTCGGTATTATTGTTGTTAATTTAATATTGCACACATTGATTTGTAATATTGTAAACTTGTTGTGATTTATTATTGATGCCCAAAGTAGATGATCAAGGATCGTGGGCCTTGCAGTAGGAGTCGATCTAGACTTCGAAGCAAGTAAAATCAACGTGTGTTAGCGATCTTGATTCGTTGTGTGTTTTCGCTGCACTCTCTCTCTCTCTTACGATTATTATAGAAGTTTCTGCTGTGCACTTTGATCGCTTAGTATTTAATCCGAAATTTTTTAACGAAGCGATATTCACCCCCCCCCTCTATCGCTCATCTCGATCATACAATTGGTATTAGAGCGGGGGCTGCTCAATTTTGGTGAAAACACCACTTGAGCACTTTTTCGGATTTCTCGTTTTGGTAATTTTACATACTTTTTGAAGCTCTCTTTAATTGCATTACTTTTATTATTTTATCCCACACTTCTATTCCAAGACAAAAGTCTTGGTAAATTTTTGCTATTTTTGTTTTTGGAAGTTCAAGAAATTCTCTATTGTCCTTATGGCATTGCAAGAGGGCTACAATACCGCTCGCCCCCCTCTCTTCTCTGGGGAAGACTTCGGGTATTAGAAGAGCCGAATAGAAGTTTACCTAAAAACTCAGGTGGACATGTGGATAATCATCCAAACCGGATTCAACCTTCCGAGAGACGAGCAAGGGGTGATTCTGCGTTTTGAAAAATGGGATGTTGTTGCTAAAAAGAAAATTGAAGCTGATGCAAAAGAGACACAAACCCTCCAATGCAGACTTACAAAGGAGGAGCATAATCACGTCAATCCCTTCAACAATGGAAAAGAACTCTGGACTAAACTTATAGAACTCCACGAATGAACGCCCGACACTAAGGTAAGCCGTCGCGATCTTTTGTTAAATAAACTGTATAACCTAAAAATGCAGGACGGAGAATGGCTTGTGGGATCAGTGTCGACCGATAGAGGGGGGGGGTGAATATTGACTCAAACTTTTTCACGAAACTTCGTTGTTTGTTCTTGCTAACAGAGAGTTAGTACACAACAAAATATAAAATAACTACAAATAGAGCAAGAATAACTCGCGAGATTTACTTGGTTCCCAACCCCCCAAGGTTAGTACGTCCAAGACCTAAGTACTCAGCGTGAGTCCACTAGTGGTCTCCTTTCAGGAATTTTTGAAGGTGGAGAAACCCATCTTACAGTTTAAATACAATCAAAGAAATGATAAATAAATACAACTTTGTAATGTGCAAACTAAATGAAAAGTCTCAGCCAACTCTGGAAGTCCGAAGCGTCGCACACTTCTTCCTGGAGCCTCCTTGGTCACAGAGCTACATAGTAGCGCTTTTGCTTCGCACAAAATGAGTAGACAGATTGAGCACATGGTGTCCTAAAGTGAGGGGTTGAAACCCTTTTTATACTAGGTTCTCGTGAGCATCAAGGCTCTTGGGCGCCTGCCACATGGACCGAATTTGGAGCGCGCTTATCTACAGACTTGGCCAAACCTTATCTCTGGTCATGGTCACCTAGGATTGCTGAGGCGTGAAAGGCTACACAATAGTGTCACGAGTGAGCCTCAAATTTAGATATTTATAAACTGAAAACCCTTGGCTAACAAAGTAAAAATGTAGAATAGGGGCCTCAGGTCGTATTTTTCCAAGGACTAGTTGAATGAATGTTTAATTCAAGCTTGAGAGTTATTTGTCGTTTGATGATTTGGGTTTTCTAGATAAAATGGGGGGTTTTGCGATAAGGAATAACAGTATGAAATAGAATGAACTGAGCTAAAGCAAGGAGCGAATTAGGAAATTGCAAGATCTACTCTTAACCTTTTGAAAGAAACTAAGCAATTAAATTCAAATGATGGAATTGAAATTTAATAACTACTTGCAGGGAAGTAATTGCAGAGAATTAATTGCATGACAATGAAAATTAGCACAAAACATTGCTTAAGGAGCTTGACTTGAAATGTAATAGAAACAAGCTTGAACACATTGAAGAATTAAGTGCTTAAAACTAAAATCTATCCTAAATTAAACATCAAACCAATTCATATCCAAGACTTCCCTTTGTCGTCACACAAAGGTTGAGTTAGAAACCCTCCAACTCAAAAGTCAACAAAGAAGAGCTCCCTGGATCCATTTGCTTTGTACTGGCCTTCCTGATTGGTCAACCGACCGATCAGGTCCTCTTCTGATCGGTCACGGGACCGATCAGATGCAACTCTGTCCGGTCACCGTGATCATTCAGTAGCTGAACCGATTGCTTCCTTCTCGATTGTCTGAATGGTGATCAAACTCAGGAACAATCGAAATGCTTCCGAGAACCCCTCTGAAGTTTCGATAGCTCTGGTTGATGGGATCCAGCGATCAACAAGGATCAATCGGCGATGGCAGCAGCTCCGGCGCAACCCTCACCGTAGCTCCTTCAGCTGCGAGAATAGTTAGCAAATAAAACCTGAAATCTTACCTCCGCGATCTGAAATCTTGAAAACAAAACGAGTTTGTTGTGGCCGCGCACGATCTGGAAAGAAAATTGTGAAAGAAACGAAGAACTGGGAAGAACTGGGAAGAAAACATGTGATCTGAAGAACTCTGCTACTCGCGACGACCGATCTGATTGGGAGAAGAAACTGTTTTTATAGTTAGGAATGGACGGCTGAGATCGTTCTGGCTTCATCCAACGGTCGGATCTCCTCAGATCTGAACCAATGTTTCCAGATCTCCATCAGACAGTCAGATCTACCTCTCCTTAGCTGGGATCAACCGGATCTGCAATGGATGGCTCACATCTCTCTGCCCTCTTGAATGGACGGTTGAAACTCCCCCACACTTGATCCGACGGTCAAATGGACTGATTTGGCTCCAAACATCAGATCTTGATCCATGGACTTGATTAACTCTATCTTGATCTTGGATTGACCAAAAGTTGATGGATGGCTCAGATCTAGTCATTCTCTTTAATGGACGGCCCATATTAATCCAATGCTTGATTACCTTGTTCCGGATCCAATTCTGACTCAAGTTTGATCCAATCTGATCTAGGTCCATGATCATTTGAAGCCTACAAAATTAGATTCATATTTTAGTGCCAAAATATCTCAAATATACAAAGATTTGAATCAAAAGCCAAAATAGAATGAATTCATGAAACCTAATGTAAATGCAAACTTAGGCATATAAAAGTGGATCAAAACATGGATTTGAGAGCCTAGATTTATCAGCAAAATAGTAGTTATCAACTCCCCCACACTTACTCTTGGGCATCTCGCACAAGCTAGCTAGTAAGCTAATGATGTATCCCCCTAGATTATTCTCAATCATAGTTAGAAGCAATTGAAAGGAAATTACCTAGGGTTGTTAATTCTCAAAAATCTAAGCTCAATAGACTAGTATCTTGTCCTTAAATCAACAACTTAGCATACTTCATCCTTCATGACAATTGAGATGAATTAAACTCAAAAACCTTTCAAAGGGAGTTTTAGTGGCTCTCTTCCTAAATTCTACATTTTTGATGAAGTGGAGCTCACTCAAACACAACATGGTTCTTGCACTATCATAGGCTTGCTTATTATCTACTCTCCACCATCATTCTTGATTTGAATCCACACCTACAAAAGCTTATTCAACAAGTTTGGGAAATATGAAATGATAAAATATTAATAGAAGTTTAATGAATTTGATGCTAAAGAATCATGATAAAGAAAGTAAAGATATATGACATGGTAAGGAAATATGGTAAAGAAATATGGCATGATAAGAAAATACGGAAAAGGAATATGGCATAATAAGAAAATATGAAAAAAGTAGAGAAAGTGGAAGACTTGGACATCCAAAAATGTCTCTAATGCACTTTACCCTCTTTTATGGTCCTCTCAATGAAATCAGAGTTGTGGTGGAGCAGGGATCAACTAATTCGGATGAGAAACCTCAAATAACAGTGCTGAACTCAGTGCCATTCTGTGCCAATTCTGCTGATCGGTCACTGGACCGATCAATCACTGCCTGATCGGACTGAAAATCGGTCTGTGTTATTCCTGATCAGTCTGGAGACCGATCAGGCCCCTCCCTGATAGGATTGGTGACCGATCAGGTGATGATCAGTAGCTAAAAACTGCAGATTCTTGAACTGCCTTCTGCCAAGGTTTCAATCTCTCAATCAACACTCACTCTTGCGTTCAAATAGCTTCTTGCTTTCATCTTCTACTTCAGAAATTAATCCAACTCCTAACACTTCATATTTTTCTTTTCTTTTCTTTCCTTTTCTTTTCTTTTTTCTTCCTTCTATTTTTTTTCAGCTGCTCTATTTTTGTATCTGTAGCTATGTTTTTTTCTTCTCTTCAATTCCTTTCAATAACTAGCTGAGCTTCCCCTTCCCGACAATTTTGAATTAGCATCAGATTCTGCTCCAAATTGACTCAGCTAAGCAAAATTTAGCATCTGAAAAGCTCATGAGGGCTCAAACTATTAGCTTTATATGCAACTTAACTTGGAAATAGAGCTCAAACAAGCTTCAAACCGAGAAGTTTCATGTTTTGAATCAATGCTTCAAACTCTTCACTAAAATTACAGAGCTCTACTTGATTCAATTTGAAATCTCATTTTCATTTATATTCCAGATTTTTCATGTTGCCAAAAACTTCAATTCTCAACTTCAATGTCAGAGGAGTTGGCAAATAGAACTTCCTAAGGTCACTAAGAAAAAAAATTTTTGGAGCATGCCTAAAAAAACTTGAAACCTTAAATTATAACTAGGAATTTAGATGTTCCACATGTAGTCTTCACTAACCAACTTTTGCAACTCACTCTTGATACAAAACTCAATTCACATTAGCACACTTTCCATGTAGATTGTCAATGCTTGATTGTCCTCAATATTTGATAGAATGCTTGCATCCTCCCCCACACTTAAACTTTTATCTGTCTCGGGTAAAATAACATCAAGAAACATTCAAGTACCCAAGTCCATGTAAAGATTATGATGAACATGAAGATTAGGGAAGGAAAATGGAATACAAAGTAGATAAACAAGAAATGTTGCCAAAATTGATATGAAAAAGGAAACAAAGTGATTCACCTCTATAAATGTGGTCCAATCATAGAAATATAGTTTTGAAAAAACCTAAGCAAGTTCTAGAGTACAATCACATGTGTGTATCACAAAAATTTGGCCAATTCCTCACTAGGTAAAAAGAATTCATCTCAAGTCATCAATCTAGAATCCATAACTAAGTAGTACTCAAACATCCAAGAATTTTCATCCATTGGGTCAAATCCTAAGTTTTAACAACCAAATTTAATTTACTTTCACGGGACTCTAAAATGATATAAGAAAATCTAGATGGATATATTTATTCCTAGTCATGCATGAAACAAAATGCCAAAAGGATAAAATGGTATCTACAATGAATCTTTATTCTCTCTACACTACCCAAGCATTTATTAGCAAGAACTCATTGTAAAAGAAAAATTATGGCTAGAAAACATAAAATGATATTTACAATGAAATAAAAGTGCAAGAAAGATAAAAACTCCCCTTCAAGTTGGGTAGAGAGCACGTAGCATCCAACTTGGGAGAACTATCCTCATGTGATCAATCTCATATTGCACAGATTTCTCCCTCATCAACTTAGCATAAGTAAATTCCGGTGGTCGGAGACGATTTAAGTTCAAAATCCAGTCTTGGGGTAAATAGTTACAGGTCAAAGTAAGCTCAACCCCTCCCACTACATGCTCTTTAGAAGTCCTTCCGGGAGGTTGTAGGCTATTAAGTTTGAGTACCCACTTGAGAAGCCTACGGGATCCTGCAAAATCATGTAAAGAAAATACCTCTCGCACGCATGCAGGGTAAGAAAGAAATGAAATATAAACAACCTCTACATAGAATATATCAAGAAATGCATCACATCCAATGAAATCAATCTTGAGTACCTCTATTAGTTTTTCACAATGAGTATCCACATAGGGTATATCAAGACATGTATCACATTCAACAAAATCAATCTTAGGTACCTCTATTAGTTTTTCACAATCAATATCTACAAAGGATGTGTCAAGAAATGTTTCACAACCAACAAAATCATCCTCATGTACATCTATGAGTTTTTCACAATTAGCTTCTACAAAGGATGTATCAAGAATTGTTTCACATTCAACAAAATCAATCTCAGGTATCTCCATGAATTTTTCACAATCAGCCTCAGTCTCTACAAAGGATGTATCAAGAAATGCATCACACTCAATAAAATCAATCCTAGGTTCTTCTATGAATTATTCACAAACATTCTCCACACAAGATGTATCAAGAATTTCATTACATTCAACAAAATCAACCCTAGGTTCCTCTATGCATTCTTCTAAAGAAATAGGAGAAATACTTACCTTATCATGCTGAAGAATACCTGGAGGTTCTACAAGAATAGATGTAACTATGGCCTCCTCCTAGTCATGTACAGGCTCCACTTCAATCTCAGGTTCTGGTGGACATCCAACTAAGAGAGGTAATTCTTGAGTTCTTACTTCCACCATGCAAGTCCCTACACTTTCTGGCTTATCCTCTGAATCTTCTAATGTATCAGTCAATGTTGGTAGTCCCTAGGGCTCAGTGCAATCCCCTACACCTAAAGAATCATCTGCAATGCATGCTTCATTAACAATATCTGCAACAACCATATTAGAAAAGTTATGACCAACATCAACTATATCATCACCAAATAAAAGACTAGAAGGATCACAAAATAAAAGACTAGAAGGGTCCTGTAGAGCTTCAGAATCAAATTTAAGGCTATCACAAGCTTTACTATCAATCTCCTCCACTGCCTCTATAGATAATGACAGCCCAGTAGGTATGGGTGGTCCCTGGGGCTTGATAACTTTCATTTTGTTGATTAAATTAGGCTCTCAAATCCATATTTTTGATTCATTCTCATATGCTTAAGTTTGCATTTGTATTAGGTTTCATGAAATCTTTCTATTTTGTCCTTGGATATAATTCTTCCTATATTTAAGATATTTTGGCATTAATGTTGAATCTAATTTTGTAGGCTTCAATTAATCATGGACCTAGATCAAGATTGGATCAGGACTTGAGTTCAGTATGGGCCTAGATCAAAGGGACCAAGAGCTGAATCAATATGGGTCGTTCATTCAAGATGACTGTTAGATCTAAGCCATCCGCCAACTTCCGATCGATCCAAGCTCAAGATAGACTTAATCAAGTTCATGGATCAAGATCTGAGAGTTTGGGCCAGATCAGAGCTAATTCAGCCATTGGATCAAGCACCAGAGGATCTAGACCGTTCAGGGTAAAGAAGAGAAGATCTGAGCCATCTGCTTCAGATCTGAGTGATCCGAGTTAAGGACAAGAAGATCAGAGCCCTTGATCAAGATCTGGAAAGTTTGGATTCGATCTGACTTGATCTGACCGTTGGATTGAATCGGAGCAATCTCAGCCGTCGAAATTCAAAATGTTCAGTTAAATTGGGAATTCCCTCTTCCGCTCGGGTGGTCGCCAGATCGCGTCTCCGTTTGTTTCTATTCTTCGTGTTCTTCCACTTTCCGATCAGAGGTGTGCATCTAGAACAAGATTTTCTTCAGTTTTCGATTCATCAAGCTCAATTCTCGTGGAAGGATCGCAGTCCATTCGTTGCTGACAGCTCCGGCGAGGGTTTCACCGGGAGCTATCTTCATTCTGACCAGTCTTCACACGATTCTGTTTCTCCATCAATCGGCCAAGTTAGAGGGGTTCTCTGAGCTTGTTCGAGGCTCCCTTAGCTATACATCGCCATCCCAATCATCGCAGAAGAGAGGATCGAAAGGAGATCAGAATTCCACCGAGTGCTATGCGATTTCATCTCCGCAGTTGAGTTTTGATCAATTCTCGGGCGAGGGGGTTCCAAGCTCGATCTTTGTGTGACAGCAAGGAGAAAACTGGGTGAAGAACTTGAACTGGAGTCTATAATTTGTAGATTTCGTTTCTGAATCGCTTAAGCTATTTCTGAATTTTGTTCTTAGTTCTGTGTCGACTTGTTTTCAGTTACTGATCGGACTATCGTCCGATCCAGACTACGTTTGATCGGTCCGCTGACTGATCAGACCAGAGCCTGATCGGACCGTCGACCGATCAGGTAGAGTCCAGCACAATTAAACCCTGTTTCTTGTTTTACAGTTGAAGTATGTGAGCTTAATTCGATTTCTGCTATTTAGCTTCAGTTCTGTTGTTTTCCTGAATTCGATACTAGTTTCTGTTTTAAAATTCCATCATTTTAAATTGAATTGCTCATTTCCAAGTTGGTTACGTAGAATAGCAATTTCCTAGTTTAAATTTGCCTAGTTAAACTTGTTTCATTTCAATTACATTCCTACTGCTTATTCATGTTATTTGCAAATCAAAACCCCATTTTATCTAGAAAACCCAAATCATTTAATGACAAATAACTTTCAAGATTAATTTGAACACTCGCAACTAGTCCTGGAAAAATACGACCTGAGGCCCCTATTCTACATTTCTATTTTCTAGCAAGGGTTTTCAGCTTTATAAATTTCTAAATTTGAGTGCTCATTGTGACACTGGTATTGGGCACCATCAAATTTTTGGCGCCGTTGCCGGGGAACTACTAGTTGAGTTTATTTAATTTAGCTTTTGTGCTTATTTCATATCTCGTGATCCATTTTTGTGCTTATCTCTATATTTTGTGATTCATTGCATTTGATCCATTATTCTATATACATTTGCTGCGATTTTTGTATTTGTGTATGACCAGATCTGCAGGTGGAATTCTTGAAGAGTTTGATCCTGAAATTGAAAGAACTTTCAGAGCCAGGAGGAACCAAATTAGTGCTTCAGAGGCTTTTGTTATTCTTCTTACTTAGTCTATCTCAGCTTATTCATTTGATCATATGGCAGACCACTAGAAAACTATGAAGGAACTAACAGCACCAGATGATGCCTTTCAGTACTCCTGCATTGCATACCCAGAGCTCACTGGAGATTTTGAATTAAGATCAGGACTTATTCATCTCTTGCCCAATTTTCAAGGACAGTCTGGGGAGGACCCCAACAGACACTTACATGAGTTTCACGTTGTCTGCTCCACCATGAAGCTGTTGGATCGTGAAAACCGATAGAGGGGGGATGAATATCGGAAATCGTTCGGACTTTCGTAAAGAGCAATTGCACAGCGGAAGTAAAAATAAACACAACACAAAGACACAGTCGATTTTACTTGGTTCGGAGCCTGTGTCGACTCCTAATCCAAGGCCCACGGTCGTTGACCGTTAACTTTGGGCAATTCTATATGAAGCGCAATAATAGTTACAGAATTTAGTTACAAAGTAAGTGCACGAAAATAATAATAAAGAATTACGCTCTTTGTTACCGACGTTCGGAGTGTATTGACTTTTTCGGGGCAGCAGGACGTCGTCAGCTCGAGTTGGAGTGTTTCCAGAGCAAGGCACGAGCGTAGAAGAGCTTTGAGGCGTTGAGAGAATTGTTGTCCTGAAGCCTTGGTCGAGGGCCCTTTATATAGGGTCTGGGGGTGCCTGGGAAGTCGAGGGCGCCCCCCACGTGGCCTCTGATTCGCAGAGCTCTCGGTCGCGTCTGATCCTCTGGATCCGCTTTGACCGGGGCGCCCACATTGACCGGTCAAAGCTTTATCTTCTCGGCTTCGCAAGGGCGCGCTTCGGCAGCTGGCAGTGGGGGCGCCCGCGACACGCGGGGCGCCCGCGACACGCGGGCGCTCGCGACAGGTGGGGCGCCCGGAGCATCCGGGGCGCCCCGAATGTAGCTGTCGAGGCGCGTTGAGGTGTGTTTTCACTTCTTGCAGACTTGGGTTGACCTTGGGGGCGCATGAATCATCCGGGGCACCCTGCTCAGCTTCTGCCTCACTCCTTTGAGGCTCTCTGAGCTGCAGATACTCAGTCCTTCGATCCTGCATCCAGGGTTAGTCCAAATAGCAATTATATTATTATTTTATATAGCCTTAGCTATCTTGGTTCTGACTTTGGTCTCCAAAATGGAGCCCTAGGTCGAACCGACGCCTACTGTTCCCTCGACGGGGAACGCGTCCTCACCTACTCCTCTCGGGAGAATTTACTTGATGCCAACCGTTCCTTTGGTTGGACTTTTGCCTGACGGTCCTTTGTCAGGTCTTGGATACCGAGCTGCCCTTCCCTCGGTGCCTAGCATTCCTTCGCTAGGGCTTCAGTCCCAGACTGTCCTTCGCCTGGCGCCTAGCAGTCCTTTGCTAGGGCTTTTGACTCTGGCATTCCTTCGCCAGTGCCTAGCGGTCCTTTGCTAGGGCTTATTTTCCTGGCATTCCTTCGCCAGTGCCTAGCAGTCCTTCGCTAGGGCTTTTCCTGCACACTAGATTAACTTGTTAGAAAACAAGAAAGACTTAACTTTTGACCTATGTTGCCATTATCAAAACACAGGTTTGACTTTGGTGCATTCTGCACCAACAATCTCCCCCTTTTTGATTTATGGCAACCCTAGTTCAAAAAGTTAAGTCTAAGCAAAACATGAAAAAGTTTTAACTTTTGTTCCCTCCCCCTGGAAGGAATTTCCCCCTAGATTTTTCAAAAATTCGTGGGGTAAAAAAAACTTTACTTGTACTTGAAGACTTAAGTTTTAGGTCTTGAAAATCTTTCAACAACTTATGATAAAAGTACATAGGAGAGTTTTTAAAGCATAATTAGATTACTTTAAAAAATTTAAAGTTTTAAGTTTTAAAGTACTCAAGAGTTTTGAAAATGTTAGCTTAAGTAAGAGTTACGGTTTTGAAAAACTTAAGCTTTAGAGTACTTAAAAAATTTTGACATTAAGCCTAAGTAAGAAACTTTTGAAAGGCTAAAGTACTTAGTAAAATTTTGAAAACTTGAGTAAAAATTTTGAAGTAAGAGTACTCAGGCAGAATTTTGAAAGCTTTAAGAACTTAAGAAAATTTTTGAAACCTTTTTGAATAAAGGAAAAAATTTTGAAATTTAATAAGTAAAATTTTCTCTTTCCTTTCCTATCTCTCCCCCTTTGCCATATATCAAAATAAGATAACTATAGCAGAAATGTGATTGCATAAAGGAAATAAATAAGATTTTGCTGTACTAAATCAATTCATAATTAGACTTAAATTAAATCAGTCAATTTTCTCTTGTAGGGACCTGTCTAACCCAATTAGCTACTTACTAACTGTTAGAAACAGTAGTTTTTGCTAGGGTTAGTCAAGTTAAGTGTTTCTGTTCAAGTTAGATTTTCTAAACTTAACACTTAACTTGATTGCTATGTAAATTGTATTTAGTGCCCCAATTACTGCAGATGCACTGACTTAAAGCATCTTAAATTAAGGCAAAGGCCTAAGCATCTCAACCCTTTCTAGGTTATTGTTAGTGATATGAGAGAAGTGTCCTAAGGCAATCGCCTTATGATTGTAAACATTTATTTTAATAAATGATAATTCACTATTTGAGTGTACATGTTTGTGTATTTGATTGGGATCTTAAACTCATCTACTGAATGTCCGCAATACAACTCACAGCATAAGAGAATTTGTGATGGGATCACAACTTGTGATTATCTCTAAATGTGCAAATGTGAAGTATTGAAAATATCCCTAGTCGATGAATTGATAAAAACGGACACTATCAATTCTGTTGAGACTAGCATGGGTTATTCTCTATTCAGCTGATTCTCACTGGCTGGTGACATTGGGATGTCCGGAGATAAACATGGATGCTAGTTAAGGGAACTAGTTCATTGGAGTGACTAGCTGTAAGATTTCATATGGGAATCTACATGTAGATATGTCAATGAGGATCTTACTGCGGCTTAAGTGCGATGTTCCTTTGACTTGCGATGTTCAAGTCATCTTGGTCATGGAGACTTATACTTTGACATCTTAAGCAAGCATCTCCAAGGAGGTGTGGACCCAGGATGATCGGGTATAAGCCGAAGTGCCCGAAGATGTTTGAACAGCCTACAAAGGATTCACCACTCCTTGCGAGGAGATGTATACCCAGGCCTAACGTCGGATTGTTACTCAAAGCCTCTGGCCAGAGCATATCATGTTAAGAGTGCGAGTCTCTTAAATACATGAGAGTAATTAGAAATCCAAAGGACGAGAAAGACACTACTTGGGCTAGGTGTGACGTAGTCAGCCTAGTGGGGACTGACACCATTGACCGTGTCCTGAACCAAGTGGGTATAAGGTGGTGAAGGGAATGAGGCACGATTCATTAGAGCTGCTGAAGGGTTTCAGAATAATTTCTTCTGAGGTCAAACCGTTGATCTTTCGATTAATTGGGGATCATGATGTACTACTAGGTGCCACTCATGATCGTTCTATAATTAGTTAAATTATAGACGGCCAACATAAATCGAAAGCCTATTTAGTCACACGCACTACGAGTAATCCGAGGGATTTAAAACGAGTTAAAAATTAGATTTTCCGATCAAGAGAAGTAAGTCGAATCTGAGTTAGTCAGAGGCGCAATGGAAGCTAAAATGGCGAAGTCTTTTGAAGGCTTTTTGGGCGAATTAAATGAGTTTAATTCGCGGCGGTTCGGGTTGGTTTGGCCGGCCAAAGAGGGTGTCAAAACCCCCTTTGGTGGCCGGCCACAATAAGAGGAGAAAACCAATTAATTTTGGTTTAATTAATAAAATAAATCTAGTGCGATTTATTTTATAAATTATGGATAAATAAATTTGTATGAAGAAATTTATATAAATAAAATTTATAGAAATTTATTCTTTTATGGAAGATTAAAATAATCCATGAATTGCTTTATTTTAATTTTATAAAATCAATTATGAATTGATTTTTCCATAATAAGAAAGTTTATAAATTTCTTATAAAAATTTATTCCATAATTTAAAGAGAAGAAGAATTAGTTTTATTATAAATTAGTTTATAATAAAGACTCGGTTTAAACGGAATAATTAATAAGAAAATTTATAAGATAAATTTCTTATAACTAATTCCGTTAAATCCGTTAATTCGGTTTAGAGGGAGACTTAGCAAAGGAGTTGCGGAACCAAATGCTAGCCCTTAATCCCAATCAAGTAATTGTTATTGGAGCTCTCCCTCTCTTTCTTCTCTTCTTCTCTCCCTCTCCCTCTCTTCCCTTAGGGCCGGCGCCCACCCTAGCTCCCTTAGGGCCGGCGCCCAACCTACATCCAAGGAGGAGATGCCGTGAGCTTCAAGAAGAAGAAGGAGAACCCGAACACGAAGAAGAAGAAGCGGATAGCGACTCCTCTTCTCCTTCCCTTCTCCCCACCTAGGGCCGGCGCCCATTGGAGACCTAGGGCCGGAGCCCCTTCCTCCATCTAGGGCCAGCTCAACTCCTCCAAGGCAAGGTGTTGCCGTGAGCTTCAAGGAGAAGAAGAAACCAACCAAGAAGAAGAAGAAGCGGATCACATCTCCCTCTCTCTCTCGGAATTCGATTCCGTTCTTCGTTGGTTAGTTTCCTATCTTTCCTCTCTTGTTCATCTAGTTGTGCCTTCCGAGAATCTAGTAGTTCTCGCCGGCGCAAAACTCGTGACTTTGCGAAGTCATCCCGAAGAGATCTCGGCGTGGACGCGAATAGAGGCGGAGCTTCCAAGGGACGCTACGGTTGGATCTCGTCCCTTACTTCGAGTTACGAGAGGTACTTGGTAAATTTGTTTACTTTTTTGCAAAGTTTTATTTTGTGATTATGTCAACACAATGTAAGGTTGCATACTAGATACGAAGTTAAAATAATTTAGGAAATTATTTTATGCAAATTCTTCCGCTGCACGTAAAAATTTAAAATTTTACGAACTCGTATCCTTGTCGACATGCACCCGGTCCCAACAGTTATCAATCAAAAGTACCCTAAGGTGCTTGTGAGATGCTGGCTTCTAAGTCTATAGGTGCATGCAGTTCTAGGGTTAGGGCCTAGGCTAAGTCCATTTTCGAAAAAGCCCTAATTTTTAAAGGGGGTAGTTTTGAAATAAAAATAAGACTAAGTCGAAAAATGAAAACTGATTTTGAAATTAAGTAAAACAGTTTTTTAAATTCAATTTTTAGAAAAAAATTTTTAAATCAAGTAGAGAAAAAAATAAAGTTAATCTATTTTACAGAACACAATCCTAACTGCCTTCTTAGTGAGCTGAACTCAGATTCAGATAAGGGTTTTGTGAATATGTCAGCTAGGTTGGATTTAGAGTCAATGTACTTAAGTACTATTTCACCCCTGGTTACATGGTCTCTTACAAAATGATGTTTGATGTTTAGTTCTGGAGTGTTGAATTGGGTTCTTAGTTAAATTAATTGAACTTATATTGTCAATAAATACTTGGGTTTGGGTGTAGTTGAGCTGGAAGTCCTTAAGTGTGTGCATCATCCATAAAAGTTGAGCAACACACTCTCCTAAGGCCACATACTCAGCTTCAGTTGTGGATAGAGCTACACAGTGTTGTTTTCTGCTGCACCAACTAACTAGACTCTGACCTAACAGTTGGCAGCTTCCACTTGTGCTCTTTCTATCTAATTTACAGCCTGCATAGTCAGAATCTGTGTATCCTGTTAAATCAAAAGTTGAGGTCCTAGGATACCAAATCCCTACATTTAGGGTGCCCTTTACATATCTTAGAATTCTTTTTAGGGCTGCTAAGTGCGTTTCCTTAGCACAGGTTTGGTATCTAGCACACATCCCTACAGCAAAGAGGATATCAGGTCTGCTGGCTGTAAGGTACAGTAGGCTACCTATCATACTCCTATAGAGTTTAAGGTCCACTGGTTTACCATCAGGGTCACTATCTATTTTTATATTAGTGGCCATGGGGGTACTTATGCTTTTAGAGTTATCCATTTTAAATTTCTTTATTAACTCTTTAGCATATTTGAATTGATGAACGTAGTTACCATCCCTAGTTTGTTTAATTTGTAAGCCTAGGAAAAAGGTAAGCTCACCAACTAAGCTCATTTCAAATTCTTCTTCCATTATCTTGACAAATTCTTTTAGGAAGTTGGTGTTGGTGGATCCAAAGATTATGTCATCTACGTAAATTTGGGCAACAAATATATCTTTTCCTAGGGTTTTAATAAATAAAGTTGAGTCAATTTGGCCTTGTTTAAATTCTTTAGAAGTTAAGTAAGTTGATAATCGTTCATACTACGCCCTAGGTGCTTGTTTTAACCCATATAGTGCTTTAGTTAGTTTGTAAACGTAGTTAGGTTTGTCTAGGTCCTCAAACCCTGGGGGTTGTCCTACATAAACTTCTTCTTTAATGAATCCATTTAAAAAGGCTGACTTTACATCCATTTGATATAATTTGAATCCTTTATGGGATGCAAAGGCTAATAACATTCTAATGGACTCAAGTCTGGCTACTGGGGCATATGTTTCATCATAGTCTAATCCTTCTACTTGGCTGAAACCCTTTGCTACTAAGCGGGCTTTGTTTCTGACTATTTCTCCTTGATCATTCAACTTATTCCTAAAAACCCACTTAGTATCTATGATGGATTTGCCTTCAGGTTTAGGCACTAGTTCCCAGACTTGGTTCCTCTCAAATTGGGCTAATTCTTCTTGCATAGCTATGATCCGGTCAGGGTCAGGTAGGGCTTCATCTATAGTTTTGGGTTCTATTTTCGATATCATAGCTATTTGACTAAGGTTTCTATAGGAGGATCTAGTCCTGACTCCTAGAGTTGGATCACCCACAATTTGATCGGTTGGGTGACTGAGTCTGGGTTTCTTGGTTCTCCTAGAGCTTGGTTCAGCCTCAGGTCCGGGTGGTTGGTTTGTTTCGACTCTTTGGGTTGGTTGATTTGTTGGTTCGATACTTGGTTCAGTTGACTCATTAATTGGTTCAATGGTTAGCTCGTTTAAGGGTTCATTATTTTCTTGGTCAGAGTTTGATGAAGTTAAATCAGGATTATTAGATGTTGAGTTGATTTCTTCATCAAAAATTAAGTTTGTTGTTTCTTCAATTTTCTTCGTTTGTTTGTTATAAACTCTATACGCTCTACTTGTGGTTGAGTATCCTAGGAAGATACCTGGGTTTGACTTGGACTGAAATTTTCCTAAATAGTCTTTAGTGTTTAGGATATGGACTTTGCGTCCAAAGACTCTTAGGTAGTGTAGGTTTGGGAGTCTATGGTAGTACAGTTCATAGGGGGTTTTGTTGTGTCGCTTGTTAATTAAAACCCTATTTTGGATATAACAAGCCGTACTAATTGCTTCTGCCCAAAATTGGTTTGCTAGATTAAATTCGTTGAGCATAGCCCTAGCGACTTCTTGTAATGTTCTATTCCTTCGCTCAACTATCCCATTTTGTTGGGGGGTTCTAGGACATGAAAATTCATGTAAGTACCCATTTACCTTACAGAATTCCTCGAATCATTGATTTTCAAACTCTCCCCCGTGGTCACTCCTAAGTCTTTTAATTTTAGTGTCGTTTTGATTTTCAATTAGTTTACAGAATTCATTAAATAAGTTTAGGGTTTCATCTTTGGTTTTTAGAAACCTAACCCAGGTAAACCTAGAGTAAGCATCAACTATTACTAAGCAGTATCGGTTCCCGCTTAGTGACTTGGCTCCATGTGAATCAAACAGGTCAAGGTGTAGGAGCTCAAGTGTAGTTTGAGTTAAATCAGATTGGGTTAGTTTGTGATTGGATTTGGTTTGTTTACCTTGATTACATGAGTCACATTTTAGGTTCTCATTATTTTTAATTTTGGGAATACCTTTAATTAAGCCAAGTTGGGTAATTTTTGAAATAGTTCTTAGATTGATATGACCTAATCTCCTATGCCAGAGGTTTGATTGTTCTAATTGAGTTAACATACATTTGGGTACAAGGGGAAGGTTTATAGTGTATACATTGTTTTTCCTAGTGCCCTTAAGCATGATTTCTGAGTTTTGTACATTTCTAATAAGGCAGTTAGAATTGTTAAAAGTAACTATATAACCAGAATCACATAACTGACTTATGCTAAGCAAGTTGAAATTAAAGTTTTCAACCAATAGAACTTTCTTAATAATGAAATCGGATTTAAGTTCAATATTACCTGACCCAATTACCTTGAGTGTAGCATTATTGTCAAATGCTACTGAGCCTAGGTTTTTGAACTTGAGCTTGGTGAACTTCAATTTATCTCCAGTCATGTGTCTGGAGCAACCGCTATCCAACATCCATTGGTCCAAATCTTTATGTTCCTACACATAAAGAGTTTTCTTGATTTGGATCCAATTAGAGTCAGGAATAGCTTAAATTGAGTTTCACTACCTAGTCTGTCTCACCCAAATTTAGGGTTTTCAATCATGTTAGCCTTATAGGTTTCGTGAGACAAGTTTTGATAGTTAAGATTATTTTGAAAATTTTGATTAATTTTGAAAACAATTAAATTTTGAAAACTTAATTATTTTTGAAAACAATTAAATTTTGAAAACTTACTTAATTAATTTTGAAATTTTTGAAAAGATGTTTAAATCTACACTTAGCTGAAATTTTGTGTTAGATTCGAATTTGACAAAAATTAATTTGAATTTGAATTTCAAAAATTGGCTTCCAGGTCTTGGCGAGGCACTAGGCCTTCTTTGGCCGTAGCCTTATGGGATCATCCACCCTTTCCTTGACAAGGCCTTTTAATGAAATTTCATTTTCAAAAAATTCTTTGAAAAATTTTTGGTCTAACTAGTTTGGGTTTTGGATCGGTAGCTTCGGCTAGTTCCACCAAATTGGCTTCCCTAACGTACTATCATCTCACCTCCACCCAATACTATGTTGTCAAGTTTCAGTTAAGTTTGTTTGGTCCTTAAACTAGCCTAAGTCTAAGCATGGCAAATTGCAGAAATTAAATGAACAATCAATCAAGCAATTGAATTCAAGAATAACAATTTTATCTAATAATGAATATAGTTTTCAGTTTGGCTCCCCCTGGACTAAAGCCACGGTGATGGTTAGGCAAGATGTGAATCTTGTCCCTGGGGATCCAATACTGATTTGATCCAGTCGGTTTGTTCAGGTATAGTTTAGGTACCCATGCCTGAATTTTACCTCTGGACTGATTCAGTACAGCTAAGTATGATCTTTGCCGGGATTTGGTTCTATAGCCCAATCCGGATCGATTTAGAACTGATTTCTGTTTTTCAAGGATCATGTCAAGACCCTTGGAACCAGATGTAAATCGTTCTAACGCTGATCTAAGATCCTTAACCTGAGTTTTCAGGGAGGAGTTCTCCTTTTCAAGTTTTTCAACTTGAGTAGGAGTTCCTTCCTGAACCTTCTTGGTTAAGGGTTTAGAGTCAGCTCCCTCTTTCAGGAGTTTTACTTCCTGTCGGAGGGACTCGACTCGGAGTTTGGCTTTTGCCAAATCTCGAGAAAGAAAAGAAATTAATTCACTTAATTGCGATCTATTAAAACCTGTTACCTTAATTTCTCCGTCTTCTGTGAAGGTCAGCTCGTCGTCCTCCTGTTCTGTTTCTGATTCGGTTCCGACTTCTTCTGAGGCAGTCAGAGCTAGGAGGTTGGACTGGGGAGCCTCTTCTTCTTCTTCTGAGGAAGACTCGTCCCAGGTTGCTTGGAGTGCCTTCTTTCTTCTCGTCCTTTTTGTCTCCTTTAGGTTAGGGCACTCTGACTTGTAGTGGCCCTTTTTCTTGCACTCGTAGCAGGTTACATTGGGCTTGTTTGCGGGTTCAGCTGGTTCGTCCTTTCTTCGGCCAGTTTTCCGTTTGTTGGTTCGGTTCTTCAGCTCCTTGTAGTAGCTTCGAGCGAGCCGGACCAGCTTAGTTTGATCTCCATCTTCTTCTTCTAAGTCTGAGTCTGAGTTAGACTCAGGTTCGGGTTCAGGCTTCTTCTTTGTTGTCCTTCCAGTCTTACCTGCAAGAAAAGCAATACCTTTCTCGACCATATTGGTGTTAGTTTGTTCGTGCAGTTCTAGTTCGGAAAATAATTCATCTAATTTTATTTTTGAAAGATCCCTAGAGACCTTGTACGCATCTACCATAGATGCCCACAAGGTGTTTCTAGGGAAGGCGTTTAGAGCATACCTTATTAAGTCACGGTTTTCAACCTTGTGACCTATTGTGTGAAGACCGTTCATTAACTCTTGGATTCGTGCGTGGAGCTGGGCTGCTGATTCGTTGTCGGCCATCTTGATGGTGTACAACTTGTCAGGAGCAGATCCCTTTTGTTGATCCTGGTATCTGATGTCCCTTCGTGCAGCTCGATCAATTTTGCCCAGAGCTCTGTTAGTGATATGAGAGAAGTGTCCTAAGGCAATCGCCTTATGATTGTAAACATTTATTTTAATAAATGATAATTCACTATTTGAGTTACATGTTTGTGTATTTGATTGGGATCTTAAACTCATCTACTGAATGTCCGCAATACAACTCACAGCATAAGAGAATTTGTGATGGGATCACAACTTGTGATTATCTCTAAATGTGCAAATGTGAAGTATTGAAAATATCCCTAGTCGATGAATTGATAAAAACGGACACTATCAATTCTGTTGAGACTAGCATGGGTTATTCTCTATCAGCTGATTCTCACTGGCTGGTGACATTGGGATGTCCGGAGATAAACATGGATGCTAGTTAAGGGAACTAGTTCATTGGAGTGACTAGCTGTAAAACTTCATATGGTAGATCTACATTAGATATGTCAATGAGTTCTTACTGCAGCTTAAGTGCGATGTTCCTTTGACTTGCGATGTTCAAGTCATCTTGGTCATGGAGACTTATACTTTGACATCTTAAGCAAGCATCTCCAAGGAGGTGTGGACCCAGGATGAGTGGGTATAAGCCGAAGTGCCCGAAGATGTTTGAACAGCCTACAAAGGATTCACCACTCCTTGCGAGGAGATGTATACCCAAGGCCTAACGTCGGATTGTTACTCAAGCCTCTGGCCAGAGCATATCATGTTAAGAGTGAGTCTCTTAAATACATGAGAGTAATTAGAATCCAGGACGAGAAACACTACTTGGGCTAGGTGTGACGTAGTCAGCCTAGTGGGGACTGACACACATTGACCGTGTCCTGAACCAAGTGGGTATAAGGTGGTGAAGGGAATGAGGCACGATTCATTAAGCTGCTGAAGGGTTTCAGAATAATTTTTCTGAGGTCAACCGTTGATCTTTCGATTAATTGGGGATCATGATGTACTACTAGGTGCCACTCATGATCGTTCTATAATTAGTTAATTATAGACGGCCAACATAAATCGAAAGCCTATTTAGTCACACGCACTACGAGTAATCCGAGGGATTTAAAACGAGTTAAAATTGATTTTCCGATCAAGAGAAGATAAGTCGAATCTGATTTCAAGAGCGCATCGGAAGCTAAAATGGCAAGTCTTTTGAAGGCTTATTTGGAACGAATTAAATGAGTTTAATTCGCGAGGTCGGGTTGGTTTGGCCGGCCAAAGAGGGGTCAAACACCCTCTTTGGTTTGGCCGGCCACAATAAGAGGGAAAACCATTAATGTTTGGTTCAATTATAAAATAAATCCGGCGATGTTATTTTATAAATTATGGATAAATAAATTTGTATGAAGAAATTTATATAAATAAAATTTATAGAAATTTATTCTTTTATGGAAGATTAAAATAATCCATGAATTGCTTTATTTAATTTTATAAAATCAATTATGAATTGATTTTTCCATAATAAGAAAGTTTAGAAATTTCTTATAAAAATTTATTCCATAATTTAAAGAGAAGAAGAATTAGTTTTATTATAAATTAGTTTATAATAAAGACTCGGTTTAAACGGAATAATTAATAAGAAAATTTATAAGATAAATTTCTTATAACTAATTCGTTAAATCCGTTATTCGGTTTAGAGGGAGACTTAGCAAAGGAGTTGCGGAACCAAATGCTAGCCCTTAATCCAATCAAGTAATTGTTATTGGAGCTCTCCCTCTCTTTCTTCTCTTCTTCTCTCCCTCTCCTCTCTTCCCTTAGGGCGGCGCCCACCCTAGCTCCCTTAGGCCGGCGCCCAACCTACATCCAAGGAGGAGATGCCGTGAGCTTCAAGAAGAAGAAGGAGAACCCGAACACGAAGAAGAAGAAGCGGATAGCGACTCCTCTTCTCCTTCCTTCTCCCCACTAGGGCCGGCGCCCATTGGAGACCTAGGGCCGGAGCCCCTTCCTCCATCTAGGGCCAGCTCAACTCCTCCAAGGCAAGGTGTTGCCGTGAGCTTCAAGGAGAAGAAGAAACCAACCAAGAAGAAGAAGAAGCGGATCACATCTCCTCTCTCTCTCGGAATTCGATTCCGTTCTTCGTTGGTTAGTTTCCTATCTTCCTCTCTTGTTCATCTAGTTGTGCCTTCCGAGAATCTAGTAGTTCTCTGCCGGCGCAAAACTCGTGACTTTGCGAAGTCATCCCGAAGAGATCTCGGCGTGGACGCGAATAGAGGCGGAGCTTCCAAGGACGCTACGGTTGGATCTCGTCCCTTACTTCGAGTTACGAGAGGTACTTGGTAAATTTGTTTACTTTTTTGCAAAGTTTTATTTGTGATTATGTCAACACAATGTAAGGTTGCATACTAGATACGAAGTTAAAATAATTTAGGAAATTATTTTATGCAAATTCTTCCGCTGCACGTAAAAATTTAAAATTTTACGAACTCGTATCCTTGTCGACATGCACCCGGTCCCAACAGTTATCAATCAAAAGTACCCTAAGGTGCTTGTGAGATGCTGGCTTCTAAGTCTATAGGTGCATGCAGTTCTAGGGTTAGGGCCTAGGCTAAGTCCATTTTCGAAAAAGCCCTAATTTTTAAAGGGGGTAGTTTTGAAATAAAAATAAGACTAAGTCGAAAAATGAAAACTGATTTTGAAATTAAGTAAAACAGTTTTTAAATTCAATTTTTAGAAAAAATTTTTAAATCAAGTAGAGAAAAAAATAAAGTTAATCTATTCTACAGACACAATCCTAACTGCCTTCTTAGTGAGCTAACTCAGATTCAGGTAAGGGTTTTGTGAATATAGTCAGCTAGTTGGATTTAGAGTCAATATACTTAAGTACTATTTCACCCCTGGCTACATGGTCTCTTACAAAATGATGTCTATATGTTTGGTTCTGGAGTGTTGGATTGGGTTCTTAGTTAAATTAATTGAACTTATATTGTCAATAAATACTTGAGTTTGGGTGTAGTTGAGCTGGAAGTCCTTAAGTGTGTGCATCATCCATAAAAGTTGAGCAACACACTCTCCTAAGGCCACATACTCAGCTTCAGTTGTGGATAGAGCTACACAGTGTTGTTTTCTGCTGCACCAACTAACTAGACTCTGACCTAACAGTTGGCAGCTTCCACTTGTGCTCTTTCTATCTAATTTACAGCCAGCATAGTCAGAATCTGAGTATCCTTAAATCAAAAGTTGAGGTCCTAGGATACCAAATCCCTACATTTAGGGTGCCCTTTACATATCTTAGTATTCTTTTTAGGGCTGCTAAGTGCGTTTCCTTAGCACAGGTTTGGTATCTAGCACACATCCCTACAGCAAAGAATATCAGGTCTGCTGGCTGTAAGGTACAGTAGGCTACCTATCATACTCCTATAGAGTTTAAGGTCCACTGGTTTACCATCAGGGTCACTATCTATTTTTACATTAGTGGCCATGGGGGTACTTATGCTTTTAGAGTTATCCATTTTAAATTTCTTTATTAACTCTTTAGCATATTTGAATTGATGAACGTAGTTACCATCCCTAGTTTGTTTAATTTGTAAGCCTAGGAAAAAGGTAAGCTCACCAACTAAGCTCATTTCAAATTCTTCTTCCATTATCTTGACAAATTCTTTTAGGAAGTTGGTGTTGGTGGATCCAAAGATTATGTCATCTACGTAAATTTGGGCAACAAATATATCTTTTCCTAGGGTTTTAATAAATAAAGTTGAGTCAATTTGGCCTTGTTTAAATTCTTTAGAAGTTAAGTAAGTTGATAATCGTTCATACCAGCCCTAGGTGCTTGTTTTAACCCATATAGTGCTTTAGTTAGTTTGTAAACGTAGGTTAGGTTTGTCTAAGTCCTCAAACCCTGGGGGTTGTCCTACATAAACTTCTTCTTTAATGAATCCATTTAAAAAGGCTGACTTTACATCCATTTGATATAATTTAAATCCTTTATGGGATGCAAAGGCTAACAACATTCTAATGGACTCAAGTCTAGCTACTGGGGCATATGTTTCATCGTAGTCTAATCCCTCTACTTGGCTGAAACCCTTTGCTACTAAGCGGGCTTTATTTCTGACTATTTCTCCTTGATCATTCAACTTATTCCTAAAGACCCACTTAGTATCTATGATGGATTTGCCTTCAGGTTTAGGCACTAGTTCCCAGACTTGGTTCCTCTCAAATTGGGCTAATTCTTCTTGCATAGCTATGATCCAATCAGGGTCAGGTAGGGCTTCATCTATAGTTTTGGGTTCTATTTTCGATATCATAGCTATTTGACTAAGGTTTCTATAGGAGGATCTAGTCCTGACTCCTAGAGTTGGATCACCCACAATTTGATCGGTTGGGTGACTGAGTCTGGGTTTCTTGGTTCTCCTAGAGCTTGGTTCAGCCTCAGGTCCGGCTGGTTGGTTTGTTTCGACTCTTTGGGCTGGTTCATTTGTTGGTTCGATACTTGGTTCAGTTGACTCATTAATTGGTTCAATGGTTAGTTCGTTTAAGGGTTCATTATTTTCTTGGTCAGAGTTTGATGAAGTTAAATCTGGATTATTAGATGTTGAGTTGATTTCTTCATCAAAAATTAAGTTTGTTGTTTCTTCAATTTTCTTAGTTTGTTTGTTATAAACTCTATAGGCTCTACTTGTGGTTGAGTATCCTAGGAAGATACCTGGGTTTGACTTGGACTGAAATTTTCCTAAATAGTCTTTGGTGTTTAGGATATGGACTTTGCATCCAAAGACCCTTAGGTAGTGTAGGTTTGGGAGTCTATGGTAGTACAGTTCATAGGGGGTTTTGTTGTGTCGCTTGTTAATTAAAACCCTATTTTGGATATAACAAGCCGTACTAATTGCTTCTGCCCAAAATTGGTTTGCTAGATTAAATTCGTTGAGCATAGCCCTAGCGGCTTCTTGTAATGTTCTATTCCTTCGCTCAACTATCCCATTTTGTTGGGGGGTTCTAGGACATGAAAATTCATGTAAGTACCCATTTACCTTACAGAATTCCTCGAATCGTTGATTTTCAAACTCTCCCCCGTGATCACTCCTAAGTCTTTTAATTTTAGTGTCGTTTTGATTTTCAATTAGTTTACAGAATTCATTAAATAGTTTAGGGTTTCATCTTTGGTTTTTAGAAACCTAACCCAGGTAAACCTAGAGTAATCATCAACTATTACTAAGCAGTATCGGTTCCCGCTTAGTGACTTGGCTCCATGTGAATCAAACAGGTCAAGGTGTAGGAGCTCAAGTGTAGTTTGAGTTAAATCAGATTGGGTTAGTTTGTGATTGGATTTGGTTTGTTTACCTTGATTACATGATTCACATTTAGGTTTCATTATTTTTAATTTTGGGAATACCTTTGTGTTGGATCGTGAAAACCGATAGAGGGGGGGTGAATATCGGAAATCGTTCGGACTTTCGTAAAGAGCAATTGCACAGCGGAAGTAAAAATAAACACAACACAAAGACACAGTCGATTTTACTTGGTTCGGAGCCTGTGTCGACTCCTACTCCAAGGCCCACGGTCGTTGACCGTTTACTTTGGGCAATTCTATATGAAGCGCAATAATAGTTACAGAATTTAGTTACAAAGTAAGTGCACGAAAAATAATAATAAAGAATTGCGCTCTTCGTTACCGACGTCCGGAGTGTATTGACTTTTTCGGGGCAGCGGGACGTCGTCGGCTCGAGTTGGAGTGTTTCCGGAGCAAGGCACGAGCGTAGAAGAGCTTTGAGGCGTTGAGAGAATTGTTGTCCTGAAGCCTTGGTCGAGGGCCCTTTATATAGGGCCTGGGGGCGCCCGGGACGTCGGGGGCGCCCCCCACGTGGCCTCTGATCCGCAGAGCTCTCGGTCGCGTCTGATCCTCTGGATCCGCTTTGACCGGGGCGCCCGGAGCGCTCGGGGCGCCCGCATTGACCGGTCAAAGCTTTATCTTCTCGGCTTCGCAAGGGCGCGCTTCGGCAGTTGGCAGTGGGGGCGCCCGCGACACGCAGGGCGACCGCGACAGGTGGGGCGCCCGGAGCATCCGGGGCGCCCCGAATGTAGCTGTCGAGGCGCGTTGAGGTGTGTTTTCACTTCTTGCAGACTTGGGTTGACCTTGGGGGCGCCCGGATCATCCGGGGCGCCCTGCTCAGCTTCTGCCTCACTCCTTTGAGGCTCTCTGAGCTGCAGATACTCAGTCCTTCGATCCTGCATCCAGGGTTAGTCCAAATAGCAATTATATTATTATTTTATACAGCCTTAGCTGTCTTGGTTCTGACTTTGGTCTCCAAAATGGAGCCCTAGGTCGAACCGACGCCTACTGTTCCCTCGACGGGGAACGCGTCCTCACCTACTCCTCTCGGGAGAATTTACCTGATGCCAACCGTTCCTTTGGTTGGACTTTTGCCTGACGGTCCTTTGTCAGGTCTTGGATACCGAGCTGCCCTTCGCTCGGTGCCTAGCATTCCTTCGCTAGGGCTTCAGTCCCAGACTGTCCTTCGCCTGGCGCCTAGCAGTCCTTTGCTAGGGCTTTTGACTCTGGCATTCCTTCGCCAGTGCCTAGCGGTCCTTTGCTAGGGCTTATTTTCCTGGCATTCCTTCGCCAGTGCCTAGCAGTCCTTCGCTAGGGCTTTTCCTGCACACTAGATTAACTTGTTAGAAAACAAGAAAGACTTAACTTTTGACCTATGTTGCCATTATCAAAACACAGGTTTGACTTTGGTGCATTCTGCACCAACAATCTCCCCCTTTTTGATTTATGGCAACCCTAGTTCAAAAAGTTAAGTCTAAGCAAAACATGAAAAAGTTTTAACTTTTGTTCCCTCCCCCTGGAAGGAATCTCCCCCTAGATTTTTCAAAAATTCGTGGGGAAAAAAAACTTTACTTGTACTTGAAGACTTAAGTTTTAGGTCTTGAAAATCTTTCAACAACTTATGTTAAAAGTACATAGGAGAGTTTTTAAAGCATAATTAGAGTACTGTAAAAAGTTTTAAGTTTTAAGTTTTAAAGTACTCAAGAGTTTTGAAACTGTTAGCTTAAGTAAGAGTTACGGTTTTGAAAAACTTAAGCTTTAGAGTACTTAAAAAATTTGACATTAAGCCTAAGTAAGAAACTTTTGAAAGGCTAAAGTACTTAGTAAAATTTTGAAAACTTGAGTACAAATTTTGAAGTTAGAGTACTTAGGCAAAATTTTGAAAGTTTTAAGAACTTAAGTACTTTAGTAAATCTTCAAAAAGTTTTAAGCTTTTGAATAAAGGATAAGTGAAAGCTTTTGAAAGATAAGTAAATTTTTGAAACCTTTTTGAATAAAGGAAAAAATTTTGAAATTTAATAAGTAAAATTTTCTCTTTCCTTTCCTATCTCTCCCCCTTTGTCATATATCAAAATAAGATAACTATAGCAGAAATGTGATTGCATAAAGGAAATAAATAAGATTTTGCTGTACTGAATCAATTCATAATTAGACTTAAATTAAATCAGTCAATTTTCTCTTGTAGGGACCTGTCTAACCCAATTAGCTACTTACTAACTGTTAGAAACAGTAGTTTTTGCTAGGGTTAGTCAAGTTAAGTGTTTCTGTTCAAGTTAGATTTTCTAAACTTGACACTTAACTTGATTGCTATGTAAATTGTATTTAGTGCCCCAATTACTGCAGATGCACTGACTTAAAGCATCTTGAATTAAGGCAAAGGCCTAAGCATCTCAACCCTTTCTAGGTTATCAATCAAAAGTACCCTAAGGTGCTTGTGAGATGCTGGCTTCTAAGTCTATAGGTGCATGCAGTTCTAGGGTTAGGGCCTAGGCTAAGTCCATTTTCGAAAAAGCCCTAATTTTTAAAGGGGGTAGTTTTGAAATAAAAATAAGACTAAGTCGAAAAATGAAAACTGATTTTGAAATTAAGTAAAACAGTTTTTTAAATTCAATTTTTAGAAAATTTTTTTAAATCAAGTAGAGAAAAAAATAAAGTTAATCTATTCTACAGAACACAACCCTAACTGCAAACAGAACAAGTACTCATAAACTGGTCAACAGAAAATAAAGCAGGTAATCAAGGTTCAAATACAGTCAAACAGTCAAACACAAGTCAACCCTACTGAGTAGGGGCAGTCAAATAGGTACAATGCTAAGTGAATCTAAGACGAAGGACCGGGATGATCAGACGGGCCAGGCTGCCATGCATCGAATCGTGCCATCATCTCTATGTATCGTGCGTCAGCCACTTCTCGATCGGCACGACGAGCTTCCATCTCCTCTAGGTGGTAGGCTTCGACCTCCTCTCGGAGACTCTGAACCTTTGTGTCTAAATGCATCACTCTCTGGTAGAGTGTCGGTGGAGCGGGCTCGTCGATGTGTGCTCGGGCTGCTGCAGCTATGTCTCCAATGTCGACTTCAACCTCCTCGTCTGAGTCGACTGGTGCTCCGGCCTGCTGTCGTCTCCAACTAAGAACCCCAGTGGCCGATACCTCTAGACCCGCTAATGAAAAGTTCCTAAATCCTATTTCGTCAAAGTCGGTCATAGCGGTAATTTCACCAACGGTAATGTCACGACCGTGGTGATGAAGGAGAGATGTGATGATGTGGCAATATGGTGTCCGTACTCGTCCCTGGGTCGTGACACTGGACGCATGCAGAATGGTATGAAACATAAGGAGTCCAATGTCTAGGTCAAGGTGATGGATTAGGGCATAAAGAAGGAAAGCATGAAAGGGTCGCATAGTCCCTAGGTCTCTGGTGGAGAGTGGTAGGATACAGCGGACCAGAACTCTATACAAGGCATAGTTCTGGGCCTGAAGTTCAACAGCTTGGAAGCGTCTGTTTGCGGGGAGGTCGGCCCTATAGAAATAGGAGTGAATGGTATCTAGGGTAATTTCTGAGTAGGGAGGATCAAATGGGGGGTTCCTAGGAGGATAACAGCAGAATGTGGACTGAGAGGGTCGCAATCCTAGGAATCGGTTCAGCAAAGTTGGGGTTATAGTCAAAGGAATCCCTTGGACAGTGGTGTGAAACATAAGATTATCTTGTCGAATTATATTATTATAAAATTCTGCGCATAAAGATTCATTAATGGTATGCGTGCAGAAGACAAGATTGTCCAATTGATAGAAGTTGATGATGTTCATGGCGACAGGGCATGATTGGGTAAAAAAGTGCCTATTAAGATAACTCGTTTTAATAGGCTTGTAGATTGTTTGTGCAAACCTATTACATAACTCTAGGTTAGGAAATCTAGGGTCCGGACTAGGTTCGGCACCGGGGTTGGCCGGGTTCGGTCGGCGTCTTCTAAGTTAAGGGAGTTAAAGAAAAAAGATATTGCATGAAATAACTTTAAATGCAATAAAGATAATTAATAATCATACCGGACGGCTCGGGGAGGCATGATTGAGGAAGAGGACTTGCAAGGTCTTCTTGAAGAGTAAGAAGTGGAGAAGAAGGTTGATTTTGGTGTGGAAAATGAAGGAGGTTCGGGTGCCTTTTATAGGCAAACCCATGGGGGCGCCCGGGAGCTTCCGGGCGCCCCAGTCAGCAACTGCTGCCAAAGGCAGAAGCTTTTGGCTGCTGGGGGCGCCCGGGACAGCCCGGGCGCCCTCAACAGAGAGCTTTGCAGCTTTTGCTGCATTGGAGGTGATGGGGGCGCCCGCGTGGTTCCGGGCGCCCTGGTCAAAAGCAAAATCAGCTTTTTGCCTAGGGAGTAAGAAAAGGTGGGGTAGGGGCGCCCGCGTGGTTCTGGGCGCCCGGAATAGGGTAGGTAAGGACAAATTTTTAGTCTTGTCTACTTTTAACCATGGTTTAATCGGTTTGACCATGGTTTGAATTGATTTGACCGTTTTGACTGTGGTTTGACCGTGGTTTGACTATCTTGACCATGGTTTGAATATGTTGACCATGGTTTGACAAATATAAGATTATCTCATAGGTATTAAAAGAATTTCCAATTGAGTCTTAATCCTACTGTCTCACTCAGTCTAGGGTTTTTAATCACGTTAGCCTTATGGTTTTCGTGAGACAGGTTTTGATAGCTAAGACTGTTTTGAAAATTTTGATTAATTTTGAAAGCAATTAAATTTTGAAAACTTAATTAATTTTGAAATTTTTGAAGAGATGTTTAAATCTACACTTAGCTGAAGTTTTGTGTTAGATTCGAATTTGACAAAAATTAATTTGAATTTGAATTTCAAAAATTGGCTTCCAGGTCTTGGCGAGGCACTAGGTCTTCTTTGGCCGTAGCCTTATGGGATCATCCACCCTTTCCTTGACAAAGCCTTTTAATGAAATTTCATTTTCAAAAAATTCTTTGAAAAATTTCTGGTCTAACTAGTTTGGGTTTTGGATCGGTAGCTTCGGCTAGTTCCACCAAATTGGCTTCCCTAACGTACTATCATCTCACCTCCACCCAATACTATGTTGTCAAGTTTCAGTTAAGTTTGTTTGGTCCTTAAACTAGCCTAAGTCTAAGCATAGCAAATTGCAGAAATTAAATGAACAATCAATCAAGCAATTGAATTCAAGAATAACAATTTTATCTAATAATGAATATAGTTTTCAGTTTGGCTCCCCCTGGACTAAAGCCACGGTGATGGTTAGGTAAGATGTGAATCTTGTCCCTGGGGATCCAATACTGATTTGATCCAGTCGGTTTGTTCAGGTATAGTTTAGGTACCCATGCCTGAATTTTACCTCTGGACTGATTCAGTACAGCTAAGTATGATCTTTGCCGGGATTTGGTTCTATAGCCCAATCCGGATCGATTTAGAACTGATTTCTGTTTTCCAAGGATCATGTCAAGACCCTTGGAACCAGATGTAAATCGTTTTAACGCTGATCTAAGATCCTTAACCTGAGTTTTCAGGGAGGAGTTCTCCTTTTCAAGTTTTTCAACTTGAGTAGGAGTTCCTTCCTGAACCTTCTCGGTTAAGGGTTTAGAGTCAGCTCCCTCTTTCAGGAATTTTACTTCCTGTCGGAGGGACTCGACTCGGAGTTTGGCTTTTTCCAAATCTCGAGAAAGAAAAGAAATTAATTCACTTAATTGCGATCTATTAAAACCTGTTACCTTAATTTCTCCGTCTTCTGTGAAGGTCAGCTCGCCGTCCTCATGTTCTGTTTCTGATTCGGTTCCGACTTCTTCTGAGGCAGTCAGAGCTAGGAGGTTGGACTGGGGAGCCTCTTCTTCTTCTTCTGAGGAAGACTCGTCCCAGGTTGCTTGGAGTGCCTTCTTTCTTCTCGTCCTTTTTGTCTCCTTTAGGTTATGGCACTCTGACTTGTAGTGGCCCTTTTTCTTGCACTCGTAGCAGGTTACATTGGGCTTGTTTGCGGGTTCAGCTGGTTCGTCCTTTCTTCGGCCAGTTTTTCGTTTGTTGGTTCGGTTCTTCAGCTCCTTGTAGTAGCTTCGAGCGAGCCGGACCAGCTTAGTTTGATCTCCATCTTCTTCTTCTGAGTCTGAGTCTGAGTTAGACTCAGGTTCGGGTTCAGGCTTCTTCTTTGTTGTCCTTCCAGTCTTACCTGCAAGAAAAGCAATACCTTTCTCGACCATATTGGTGTTAGTTTGTTCGTGCAGTTCTAGTTAGGAAAACAATTCATCTAATTTTATTTTTGAAAGATCCCTAGAGACCTTGTACGCATCTACCATAGATGCCCACAAGGTGTTTCTAGGGAAGGCGTTTAGAGCATACCTTATTAAGTCACGGTTTTCAACCTTGTGACCTATTGTGTGAAGACCGTTCATTAACTCTTGGATTCGTGCGTGGAGCTGGGCTGCTGATTCGTTGTCGGCCATCTTGATGGTGTACAACTTGTTCAGGAGCAGATCCCTTTTGCTGATCCTGGTATCTGACGTTCCCTCGTGCAGCTCGATCAATTTTGCCCAGAGCTCCTTCGCACTGTTGAAGGGGCCCACGCGGTTCAGCTCTTCTTTCGTCAATCCGCATTGAAGAGTTTGAGTAGCTTTTGCGTCGGCTTCTATCTTGCGTTTTAGGGAGTTGTCCCATTCGGAGTAGCTTTGAGGAAGTCCATCAGCATTCTTGGGTATCTCCAGTCCGGACTGGATGATAATCCACATGTCCACCTGAGTTTTCAGGTGGACCTCCATACGACTTTTCCAGTAGGAAAAGTCTTCTCCACTGAAGAGTGGAGGTCTTGCGGTGCTAAATCCCTCTTGCATGGCCATCTGAAATAGAAAACTAAAAGAAAAATGAATTTTCCAAGACTAGGTCTTGGATTAGTAGTGCTGGATAAATTAAATAACGAGGGGTGTTGCACCACCCTCGCTTAACAAAAAAAATCGAATAAAATATTTAACGAAAAATTCGTCAGAAAAAAAATAGAAAAATAAAAATCCGAAAATTTTTTTCAAACTGGTGGTTGCACCAGGTTTGAACTTCCCCGCTCTGATACCACTTGTTGGATCGTGAAAACCGATAGAGGGGGGGTGAATATCGAAAATCGTTCGGACTTTCGTAAAGAGCAATTGCACAGCGGAAGTAAAAATAAACACAACACAAAGACACAGTCGATTTTACTTGGTTCGGAGCCTGTGTCGACTCCTACTCCAAGGCCCACGGTCGTTGACCGTTTACTTTGGGCAATTCTATATGAAGCGCAATAATAGTTACAGAATTTAGTTACAAAGTAAGTGCACGAAAATAATAATAAAGAATTGCGCTCTTCGTTACCGACGTCCGGAGTGTATTGACTTTTTCGGGGCAGCGGGACGTCGTCGGCTCGAGTTGGAGTGTTTCCGGAGCAAGGCACGAGCGTAGAAGAGCTTTGAGGCGTTGAGAGAATTGTTGTTCTGAAGCCTTGGTCGAGGGCCCTTTATATAGGGCCTGGGGGCGCCCGGGACGTCGGGGGCGCCCCCCACGTGGCCTCTGATCCGCAGAGCTCTCGGTCGCGTCTGATCCTCTGGATCCGCTTTGACCGGGGCGCCCGGAGCGCTCGGGGCGCCCGCATTGACCGGTCAAAGCTTTATCTTCTCGGCTTCGCAAGGGCGCGCTTCGGCAGCTGGCAGTGGGGGCGCCCGCGACACGCTGGGCGCCCGCGACAGGCAGGGCGCCCGTGACAGGTGGGGTGCCCCGAATGTAGCTGTCGAGGCGCGTTGAGGTGTGTTTTCACTTCTTGCAGACTTGGGTTGACCTTGGGGGCGCCCGGATCATCCGGGGTGACCTGCTCAGCTTCTGCCTCACTCCTTTGAGGCTCTCTGAGCTGCAGATACTCAGTCCTTCGATCCTGCATCCAGGGTTAGTCCAAATAGCAATTATATTATTATTTTATACAGCCTTAGCTGTCTTGGTTCTGACTTTGGTCTCCAAAATGGAGCCCTAGGTCGAACCGACGCCTACTATTCCCTCGACGGGGAACGCGTCCTCACCTACTCCTCTCGGGAGAATTTTCCTGATGCCAACCGTTCCTTTGGTTGGACTTTTGCCTGACGGTCCTTTGTCAGGTCTTGAATACCGAGCTGCCCTTCGCTCGGTGCCTAGCATTCCTTCGCTAGGGCTTCAGTCCCAGACTATCCTTCGCCTGGCGCCTAGCAGTCCTTTGCTAGGGCTTTTGACTCTGGCATTCCTTCGCCAGTGCCTAGCGGTCCTTTGCTAGGACTTATTTTCCTGGCATTCCTTCGCCAGTGCCTAGCAGTCCTTCGCTAGGGCTTTTCCTGCACACTAGATTAACTTGTTAGAAAACAAGAAAGACTTAACTTTTGACCTATGTTGCCATTATCAAAACACAGGTTTGACTTTGGTGTATTCTGCACCAACAACATTAACAAGGAAACAAAACAAGGCAAATGCATTTTGGGAAAAATCATATAAAATTATTTAGACCCAAAATTTTTGAAAATTCTTTAGAACATGTGAAAGGTAATAGTTAATCTTTAGAAAATTTAGTTTTTCAAATATGGGTCAGAAATTATTTTTAAAATTAAAAGTCAGATTATAAAAAAATTTATAAAATTTTTATTCATAATAAAAAATTATTCAAATTTTTATCTACGTTTGAAATTTAGCAGATTCTTCTCTATAAAAATTGTTAAAGTAAAATAAATTTTCTAACTATAAAAAAAATAATTTTGAATTCAAAATTGATAATTTTTTTGAAAGAATAATTTTAAAATTGAATTTTGACTCAAAATAAATTTAAAATTTTTTCTCAATATTCAAAGATAGTCTACAGATCTCAAAAAATTAGATTGAATGAAAATTAATTTTTTTGTATATTTTTTAAATTTAAAAATCAATTTTTTTAATAGTCAAAAATTTTGAGCAAAATTTTTATGGATAGATCACTATGTACTATATCAATAAAAAAATATAAAACTAAATTTTCTTTAAAAATTACAAATTCAAACAAAAATTTCAAAAAGATGGTAAATAAACCATTAATTAACACAAAAAATATTAATTAGCAATTGACAAACAAGTATTACACAGAATCTAACAATTTATTATAGATTTTGGGACAAAATAAATTCTTACCAATAGGGTTAATAAAAATTTAGATTGAATATAATTTTTATAAATTCTTAAAATTTAACTCTTGTGATACTGTCAATAACAATTTAATCCTCCAAAGTATCTACCTTTTGAATTTTGAAAATAATTTGAGCATGCACGGTTATTTTTCAATTTCTCTATTTGAGCCTTCAAGTTTTCATTTTCTAATTTTAGTTTATCATACATATCTATTAGGCATGTAGAAGCTAACTTTCTTTTCAATTCTTTATTCTTAAATTTCAACTTATATAAGGATTTTGTCATTGCTTTAATACCACAATAGAGTTGATCGGGAGGTAATAGATATACCTCACTTATCATATCATGTTCAAAGTCCGAAGCTTCCCCTTTGTCGCTGCTTTCTTCTGATGTGGCTTCCCCTTCATCTATTCTTTCTTCCAGGTGGGTGGTCATCAATACTAGTTCAATGTATTCCATGAGATCGGACTCATCTGATGATGATTCATCCCATGTGACATTCATGTTTTTATAATTTAACTTGTTTACCTTTAGCCTTAGGCAATTCTCTTTGATGTGCCCTTCTTCCTCGTAATTATAGCAGTGGATCTTCCTTTGCTTTGGGGAATGTCTCTTACCCTGCACTTTATTAAACTTTTTAGATATAAAATATTTAGATAGTTTTCTTACTATATACGTTGTTTCTTCTTCATCAACTGATGATTCCTCCTCGTGTTAGATCTTCTTCGTGCTTAGGGTGATGTTGTTTGTCTTATTCGTTCTTGTGTACTGAGATTCATGAAGTTCTTATGTCGAAAATAATTACTCTAAGGTACTTACATCAAGATCCTTAGAGATGTAGTATGCGTCTATCACAAAAGTCCAGCTCGAGGTCCTCAGGAAGGCGTTTAAGGCATAACTTTGTACGTCATGGCTCATTACTGTTTCTCCGAGGTTCTTAAGTCCCGTGATCAGCTCTTTACTTTTGGCGTGCAGTTGAGCAACTGATTCTCCTTCTTCCATTTGGAGGTTGCTGAGTTGATTGTGGAGCATATCTCGTTTTGCCAGCTTTGTTTCAGAGATACCTTTGTGAAGCTCCAGGAACTTTTCCCAAAGTTCCTTTGTTGATTGTAGGTTCCAATGCAGTTGACTTCTTGCGCTGGTAGAACGGTTAGCTGATAAAACTTTACTTTCCCATTTACCACAAACTCTGCTTGCTCCTTTGTCCATAGGCTTTCCTCTTTGTCTTTGCCATCATCATCTTTGGGAGCTTTAAACCATTTTTCATTATTAGCAATAATTCAAAATTAGTTTTAAAGAATACCTGCATTTGCTTTTTCCACATAGTGAATTTGCCCTAGAATTTTGGCAGGTAGATAATTGGTCCGACCATTTTGTATCTGCTTCAGTTGGCGGTTAGTATTTCTAGAGCGTTCTTACTCTAATACAACTTGTTGGGGATTGTGTAGTGGCAAGAGAGGAGATGAATTGCCCCTGAAAATAAAACCCAATCTTTTATTTTGCTTAACAAAGATAAAAGTTAGTTCACAAGCAAAACAATAACACAAAAATGAAATAGCAAAAAATGAAAAGATACACAACTAGTTACTTGGTTTACAACCAGGAAGGTTGCTAATCCAAGGCAAATAAACGCTCATTCTCCTGATGTACTTCTTGGGGCGGAGAATCATCTTACACAAATTAGAATTCAGAGAAAAAATGAAAGAACAGTAGAAATTCGTTTACAGTTCGAATGGATAAAATAAACTAAGTTCAGGGGTCTATTTATAGCCCCTATGAAACTTTATCGAAGTGATGATGTGGCACTTCTCGGCGCCCGAGTGCACATGGGCGCCTAACATGTGGTCAAGGTTTATCCACGTCATAACGACTGCAGAACGACTACTTTTTGAATAAACTATGGTTACACGGGCGCCCGAGTCATTTCGGGCGCCCGGGAACATGAGCGCTCGAGTCAATGGGGGGTCCGAGTTTGACTCGGGCACCCAGGTTGATTGGTCAATAGCCTATTTACCAGTCTTTTGGCATTGGGCTTCTAGGTGATCTTAGGCCTTCTAGAGTTGGGCTTACCCAAACCCTTCTCTGTCCTTTTTCTCGAGCATGCTTCTTCCTGGTTTCTCGTCCCTCAGATATCGTGTGTATCCTTTTCGCTCCACTGAGATACTCTTCTACAGACCTCCGCACCCTTGGATGCACCGAGCCTGTCGGCTCTCTTCCTATGCCATCTTTCTCGTCCGCTGCGTCTTCCGCTTGACTTCCTGTGCTCCTAAGTTCCTGCACACGTAGACACAGGGATCAGATACCAACAAAACCTAACTTGACTAGGTTGACCATATCAAAACTCACCCGTGGTACTTACACATACAACATAAGCATAACAAGATAACATACCATACATAAATACGCAAACTTGTAAGTGCATGTCAACCAAATGTAGCAAAACAAGGCTCAGTCAAATGCAACAAACTCAAGCAAATGCAGTGATGCATCGTGTGCACATGATGCTCGATCTCACAGCCCAATGATATTGACCCTAAAACATGGAAGAGTAGCAGTCAACTGTTCTCGAGCCACACAACTCATCATGATATGTACTCATAAGCCAACAAGGGAGAGCCAACAGCTCTCGAACCACATAGTCCATCATGATACTGCCCCTAAAACACGAAAGAGTGGGAGCCAATTGTTCTCGGATCACACAACCCATCATGATATGTACCCCTAACCAAATAAGGGGAGACCAACAACTCTCGAACCATATAGCCTATCATGATACATACCCAAAGCTAGAAAGGGGGAGCCAACATCTCTATACCTCTATTGTCTGTACACAACTCCAACTACCACTATTTTTAAGTAGTCGAGCGTGGCACAGCAGAACAATTGCTCGCACTCTAACTACCACTACCCCGAGTGGCTGAGTGAGCAAATCTATATCACTGACAACCCATCTCAACTACAAGAGAGTCAGTAATTGTTAGCATGTAAAATGGTGTTAAGAATATGACTGACGACCCACATCAACCACCAGGAGCTAGTGATCATCAGTATGTAACCGTGTAGGGGTGGTGCATGATACTAATGCACCTAGTTCCAACCAAATTAATATCCATGCAACCGAAGGATATACATAAGGTATAACTAGTAAACTCAAAGCAAATCAACCTCCATGCAACAATATGATACATGCAAGTCTAACAAATACCATGATCTAACAGTCATGTAACCAAGTATGTAGGTAAAGAAAATAACTAGGTATCTACCATATACTATATATATATATATATCCTAATGATAACTCTTATGTACACACCATACGCGTGTGTACTCTACAGAGTAGAGATATCAACGTTGAGACTGTATATACATTAAATAAATCATCTCAAAGACCAAGCACACAAATATCAAGCAGTGCAATAAAAATAGAATAGAGTGAAGGTAAGGCAACCTACAACAGATAATAATAGTCATGCATCTAAGATTAAAGATTTATAAAAATAAATAAGAAGTATATGTCTCAAATAGGAAATCCGTGACCGAGGAAGAAACCACACTTCTAGATAACTGAATCAAATCAATGTCCTATACGAAAACACAGTTTTAGCTACTAAAACAAATGACAACTTTCCAAACATACTACAAACCTAATCGGGACCAATCTAAGGTGATGATCATTAATTAATTTAATGGTTAATTCCCCATTACCCCAGTTCATTAAGGTTGGGTTGCACTCATACTTAATCTTAATCAGGTTATAACCCAATTATTAAACCAACACATATTCCAACACAAGGATTAGTTCCTAGTGTGGTAACTCACGATATTAGCAATAAGACCAAAAGATCCATCACAAGCATACTTCCAAACAGGATTCGATTCCAAGAACCCTTATCACCCACGGCAGAAACACAACATTCATAGAAAAGAGCTAAACACAACTAAGACACAACCTCAACCAATCAAAAACCCAATTGCTATCAAAACATCGATTCAATACAAACACTCTTACCATCAATCAAGCTCGCCGTTAATTTGCCCATTGATCAAATTATCAAAGTATCACACGACAACTCCTTAGAACCAAACCAACAGAATTGCTACTAACCGTTATGTGATATAATCAAGTTATTAAACTAACAACCTAAATTAGCTACTGATCAATACCAACCATCAGTGACTCACGATAGGATATATCATAGATTAAACAAGGCTAAACAAACAAAGCAAAACGCAGTGAACCAATCCAAAACCAATTGAACACCAAATCTACCTTGCAAGAACACAAGATCGATTCCCATAATAATCAACACTAAACCCATCACAGCAATACCCATAGATTGAAACCCAATTCCCTGATCCTTACCTGGAAAACACCAACGAGGACTTCCCTACCCAGATCTGGTGTGTTTAGTGACCGCAAGGAGAATCTGTTCCTGGGATTCCTCCTCTAATGATCCCTCCTCGAAGCCCACACTAATTCCCGGCGTGCATTACCGATCAGCGAAGAGACCAACCCTAAATTGGGTTCGGAAGGGGTGTCACCAAAGGCCACCGGAAGAAATCCAAAGAAACAGGGAGACAACAGCAAAGAATCTAGGTAAAAGAAACAAGAGCTTACTCAATGGGCCGAAAGAGGGGATCTAAGGTGCCAACTCCGGCGATACGACGGTGATCGCTGGTCCCTTGACGAAGCAAAGCTTTGAGGGATGCCTTGAGAGGAAGATCGGGCGTCGATTGACTGAGGAAGAGGTGACCGCTGGCGTCGAGCGTGTTGGAGACGAGGCTTGGCGTCGAGTGGGAAATAGGTTTGGGTGGAGAACATAGAGAAGAAGAAGGAGATCGGCGGTGACCACAAGGTGAGGACTCAGGTTTATATAGTTTTCATTTAAATTAATTTAAATAATTTTTAGGAAATTAAAACATTTTCTCACAAAATTCGGTGCCTAAAATAGGCTTTCTCACGGACCCGTTTATCCTCGTAATCTTCAAAAGAGTTCTAGAAAAATCCTAAATTTTTTTTTAAAATTTTTCACGGACCCTCTAAATTTTGACATATTTAACATTGTATAAGAGATATCCTTTTTCACGGACCTGTTTATCCCCGTAATCTTCAAAAGAGTTCTAGAAAAATCATAAAAATTTTCTAAATTTTTCATGAACCCCTCTAAATTTTGACATATTTAACATTGTATAAGAGATATCAACCATTTGTATTGGCACAAGAAGCAATTCAAGTATTTTATACTTTATATCCTAGTTTAAAACGTGACACATGTCACGCTCTTAGAGGCACATGCTTATTCGAAAATCGGACAACATCTCCCTTGTACGGCGGACAAGTTAGAACAAATAATACATCACTCATAACATAAAAGATGTCTCAGCCATCATAACAGAAAATAAAAGCACAACCACGCAGTTTATATCAATATAAATGATAAAAAAAATAAACTAAGCTTAAACATCTCAAATCGTTATTGTCTTTTAGCAGAAATAAAGCTAACGGAAATCCGAAGAACCGACGAACTCCAACATGAGTCTAAAAATGAACATACCTTTACTACGTCAATATCGGACTAATAAAACAAGTACCAATCCATTAAATAAAATTTGAAAATAACATAAACGCTGAAATAAAGTAACTGTGATATAAACTAAATACGGAAACAACTCCAATACGAATCAACCCGGTGGGACTTGCAACTGGATCCTCTCCTAACTCCAAGTAGTGCATCTACCTGCTACCTGAAACAAAAATAGGAAGTAGGGGTGTTGAGTCCGGGTGGATTCTGTGGGTATATGAGTAGACAAATGCATAACATCAAAGGATATAGAAACAACAGATAACAACAATGTACAGTCTCTAGGAAAATAGAGGTACTCAAAACATGTACAAAACAACGTGAAAACATACGACATAGCATAGTATCATACAAAGATGCATGTCAATCAAATGCAGTAACCATAGCTCATATAAATACAGCAATCACAAGAAAATGCATAAATGCAATAGATGCACATGATGCAATGACATGTGTCACCCCTGACGCCAGTCAAGCCGCCATCACATCACATCTGTGTGGCTGAGTGGGTAGTGCTGTGACAATTGTACGCACTCCAACGAATACAACTAATAGATGTGGTTGAGTAGAAAGGATGTTGAGGAGCCAACTACTCCAAAACCCCGATATATAGAGGGAGCTATCAACAGCTCTGATATCCCTCGGAAACAACGGTGACGGTGTCAATTGTTAGCCTACAACTCCAACATCCACTATACATGAGTGGTTGAGTGTGGCATAACAGAACGGTTGCTCCCACTCTAACAACTATCACAATAAGTGGTTGAGTGGCAAAGTAACTAGATGACTGACGACGACTTAACTATATGGAAGCCCAACAGTCGTTAGTATGCAACGATGCAGGTATGGTGCATGATACCAATACGACAAACAACTGAATAACAACGATGCCACAACAAAAACAACAAACCAGAAAAACAACCAAAAAACATCGAATATGCAACTAAACTACTAGGTAGGGTGTCTCTAATGCCAACCATCCTAGTGGTGTTTAATGAACAATTAAGTACTCGCGTATGAGCGGTACTTTACAGAATGGAAAATCAACGAGAGACTATACGGATACGAAATTTCGATTAAACTCGAAGGTCAAACAAGAAAGGTATCAACAGACGATATAAAATAAATAATAACAAGGAACAAGGTCAAATAGATCTATTCAGACATAACAAGTCATGCATTTAAGGTAAAAGAACTACAATACTACAAAGGAGAAGTACCCGCCTTTTATGTAGAAGTTCGTAAACGAGAACCTTCGACGATTAATCGAACGAGTCCCAAATCAAGGTCCTGTATCAATGATAATGTTTAACAAATTATAAAATTAAGAAATTAGCTAAACGAAATACTAAATACAATTAGGACAAATCCTAATTACAACATCTATTTAGTTAAATCCAATATAACTATGGGTTCCTTCCTAACCTAATTATCACAATTAGGTTATTAAGTAAATTTCCTAAATTAACGAAACTACCACAAAACTCAGAACATGATTCAATTCACACGGTAGAGCATCACCCAACACCAAAAGCTAGGTTAAACTCAACGAAACCAAAAACTATCAAACAGTGAACTGAACTAGTTTACTTATCCTACACAAAAATTCTTCAACTACAACCCTATTGCCTAGAGTGGTTCATGGCAAAGCTACCACAAGGTCACATGATCAAGATACCAATTAAATCCCAACACCTACCATGTGTCATTTAAAAGTAAGCAATCCCCTCTCATAAACACTCACCCAACCAAGACGAGCAACAACAACCTAAAACCAACTCATTAAGCCCCGCAGCTAGTCCAACATCAAACCAAATATCAAAGGAACAAAACCCAACCAAAATTAACTCTATAGCTTACCGTTCCCTCTTCTCCAGCAGTGATGAGCTAGCTTTGGCCTGAGCATAGGAAAGGCAGCGATGATAGTTGGTTAGGCTCGGCAAAGCCGAAGGGGCGACGACACACCGAAGTTCACCGGTATCATACAACGATCGTCAGCTTCCAAAGACGATGGCCTTGGCCAAGACACAGTGCTAGATGAAGGTGGCTCGCGCGATTAAGCATGGCATTAGGCGAATCGGGGTCGGCGACGCGAGGAGGGAGAAGAGGATCATGACTTAGGGTTTGCGACATCGATCACACATAAGAGAAGGGAGTAGGGAGGTGTTAAATTCGACACTTTTGACACGATTCAGAAAATTTTTCGGAAGAAAATTTAGGGTTTGAGAGACACACACTGAAATTAAAGGGTTATACTGCTTTGAAACTTAAGTTTTGAGGGTTTAAATGTGAAGAAACCTAAACTAGAAAGGGTCAAAAGGCGTAAATCCTATATGTATGGGTGTGAATTTAAAAAGCTAAAGGAGGAGGACTAAAACGTAAAGTGACACACCACTTAATCTACTCTTCCTTTCTGTTTTCACCCGCAACCTAGAAGAGCCCGAGCCCCTCCTCTCACACGATTTCCCATCTCCGCCTTTCCTCCCGATCATGGAATCATCACCGGAAATCGTCAGTTTGCCCTTCCTCGCTCTACAACGTCGACCGGAGATCCAAGGTTAGTGATATATTCCGCTGTGGCACTTCTCCACTTGCCATTCCCTCAGATCTAGGGCAGGCGATCAGAGCTGGGAGGAGATATAACAAGGTTGCACTGGCGATGGAGCACTTCACCTCCGACCAAATTCGTGAAGGATTCCTTCATTGGATTTGTTTCCGGGCATGGCGGAGCCAAACTTTGGGGTCGGCGATCATCCGATGTTCTTCCTCCTCAGCGATTGGTTATATCAAATCTAGGTTGCTATGGTTGGCAAGATTCAGGTAAGCTTTGTGTTGAGTTAAGGATTTAACGACAAATCAGCCTTTGGAGATTGCTGTTAAGATGTTGGTTTTCGGATTTGTATCTTGCCGTAAGCTTGGGGTTTGGCTGTGAGATTTCTGTTGGTTTCAAAGTTTGATGTTTCGGTTGGGATTAAAGTTGTTTGGTTGGCTTTAGATTGAAAGGAGATCATTAGGAGTTTTGGAAGTAAACATGTTGAATTCTAGGTTTTCCTTTGCTGCCGTGAGCATTGAATTAGGTGGTAGATTGGATTTTGGGAATTGGTGATACATGTGCCGTATGATACTATGTTGTGTTAGTCTAGATTGATAAGTGGATAAATTGGTTGAGTTGGTTGTAGATCGGAAATTATAAGCCTGGTTCCGTTTGAAATTGATGGTTGCCGTGAGCAACCTTTAGACTTGGGTTTTGGCCTAGGGTTGTCAATGGTGTATGGAATGATCTATAGGTAGAGAAACATATACCTTAATTGAGGTGTGAAGGTGATAACAATTCTGTTCTAAAAATCTAATGCTATGTATAGCCGAGAGATTGAGTTTTGCTTTGAGTTTGGGTTAATCCTTGATCTTGATATCTCTCTTAGCTGTGGGCTATGGTATTGTGATTTTTGGTTTGGTTCTAATGTTGAGTTGGGTTGGATCTTGGTTAGGGTTGGACTAAACCTAAGTTTAAACTCAATCACGAAAACTTATGTTAATCATCTAATTTGGGAAAATTAAATGATTACGGCAATTAGGTTAACCCTGATACGGTTTAGGGATCTGTTTAGCTATTTGATAATTGTTATGATAGCTAAAATTTTGTCCGTTGATACAGGACACTGATCGCTTTTGGACTTCGGGACGGGAGGTTCTTATTTGATACGGACTACTCCTACTATTGAGGCGGGTACCCCTGACTTATCTTTTTAGATACTATCTTACTATTATGCATAGTGTGTTATAAATAACAGTAGGTTTCTATGGTACATCTGGATGGGGGATTTTGGCTCATATATTGAATGTTCGTGGTTGGATAGTCTCGATGGTACATCGGGATGTATGACCCATTAGGGTATTGAGAGGTGGATTGAGATTGTCGAATCTCTATGATATGTTGTATTTTGAGGATTCCATTAGTGGATATGGACCTGCTGGATTTGTAGCTTTTTGATGGATCATTTAGTGGATATATGATCTTTCTATGGTTGATTGTTTGGAAGTTTGTTAGTGATGGTAGCATATGGTATGACATATTGCCGGAATTTTTAACGATATGTTATTTTTTGACGATCTGGTGGAGGATATATATATATATATATATATATATATATATATATATATATATATATATATATATATATATATATATATATGTGATTTGTGATGTTTGAAGGATGTTATTGATTTGGGGATACTTGGGTGATATTCATGGATTTGACGCTTTATGTTTGAGGTTGGAGTATAGACTTGGCACCGACGATCTTAGGATTGAGTGCCCTTAGTAGGTGTGATGATTGATTCGTTGTTTGGGTGTACCTAGTTAACGGAGGATAACCTTTGGATTGATATCTCTAGTTGCCTTGTAGTAGCGTAACCTTAGGGTATCAGATGAAGTGGTTACTCATGATGGATACGGATAAGTTTAGTTGCTAGTATTGCCATATGGAATAACGATATTTGGGGGCCAAATTTTTATTAGTATGGGAGGATGTTAAATCTGATACTTTTGACGTGATTCTGAAAATTTTCAGAAGAAAATTTAGGGTTTGAGAGACACACACTAAAATTAAAGGGTTGTACCGCTTTGAACCTTAAGTTTTGAGGGTTTAAATGTGAAGAAACCTAAACTAGAAAGGGTCAAAAGGCATAAACCTATATGTAAGGGTGTGGATTTAAAAAGCTAAAGGAGGAGGACTAAAACGTGAAGTGGCACACCACTTAATCTACTCTTCCTTTCTGTTTTTGCCCGCAACCTAGAAGAGCCTGAGCCCCTCCTCTCACGTGATTTCCTGTCTCTGTCTTTCCTCCCGATCATGGAATCATCACCGGAAATCAGCAGTTTGCCCTTCCTCGCTCTATAGCGTCGACTGGAGATCCAAGGTCAGTGATCTATTCCGCTGTGGCGCTTCTCCTCTTGCCATTCCCTCAAATCTAGGGCAGGAGTTCAGAGCTGGGAGGAGATACAACAAGGTTGCACCGGCAATGGAGCACTTCACCTCCGACCAGATTCGTGATGGATTCCTCTATTGGATTTGTTTCTGGGCACGGCGGATCCAAACTTTGGGGTCAGCGATCATCCGGTGTTCTTCCTCCTCAGCAGTTGATTATCTCAAATCTAGGTTGCTGTGGTTGGCAAGATTCAGGTAAGCTTTGTGTTGAGTTAAGGATTTAATGACAAATCAGCCTTTGGAGATCGCTGTTAAGATGTTGGTTTTCGGATTTGTATCTTGCCGTGAGCTTGGGTTTTGGCTGTGAGGTTTCTGTTGGTTTCATAGTTCAATGTTTCGGTTGGGATTAAAGTTGTTTGGTTGGCTTTAGATTGAAAGGAGATCATTAGGAGTTTTGGAAGTAAAAATGTTGAATTCTGGGTTTTCCTTTGCTGTCGTGAGCATAGAATTAGGTGGTAGATTTGATTTTGGGAATTGGTGATACATGTGCCATATGATACTATGATGTGTTAGTCTAGATTGATATGTTGATTAATTGGTTGAGTTGGTTGTAGATCGAAATTGTAAGCCTGGTTCCGTTTGAAATTGATGGTTGCCGTGAGCAACCTTTAGACTTGGGTTTTGGCCTAGGGTTGTCAATGGTGTATGGAATGATCTATAGGTAGAGAAACATGTACCTTAATTGAGGTGTGAAGGTGATAACAATTCTGTTCTGGGAATCTAATTCTGTGTATTGCCGAGAGATTGAGTTTTGCTTTGAGTTTGGGTTAATCCTTGATCTTGATATCTCTCTTAGTTGTGGGCTATGGTATTGTGATTTTTGGTTTGGTTCTAATGTTGAGTTGGGTTGGATCTTGGTTAGGGTTGGACTAAACCTAATTTTGAGCTCATTCACGAAAACTTATGTTAATCATCTAATTTGGGATAATTAAATGATTAAAGCATTTAGGTTAACCCTGATATGGTTTAGGGATCTCTTTAGCTACTTGATAATTGTTATGATAGCTAAAATTTTGTCCGTTGATACAGGACACTGATCTCTTTTGGACTTCGGGATGGGATGTTCTTATTTGATACAGACTACTCCAACTTTTGAGGCAGGTACCCCCTGACTTATCTTTTTAGATATTGTACTTAAAATTGTGCATAGTGTGTTATAAATAACAGTAGGTTTATACGCTATATCTGTCTTTGTGTATTATAATCAAATATCTGTTGTTTATTCTTTTAGATGACTCCTATTTATTTCCATACAGTCTCGATATTTATCATGCGTATATATGTGCTTAGATATGGTGGTAGGTCACATTGTATCTGTAGTTAGATTGATTTCTAGATATACCTTCCATGAATACCTAGAGTAGAATTGTTAGGTCTAGATACATGTGTTAGACCTATACTTTTCCCACCGATGTGTGGTTGAGAACCTTGTTAGTGAGGAGGGAGTGGTTGGCCTACAATACCCTCTAGGTTGCATACTGAGTTGTAGGCTCTGTACAATTGCATACTAGCGATCATCGGCTCCCCTAGGGTCTGAGCCAGTCGCGCAGTCAGATTTCTGGTTTGATTGAGATATTAGCACGATACTATTAGCATGATGGAGACCATAGGCTCCCTTGAGGTATGAGCTCGTCACCAGTAATGCCTGCGTCATATTTGCATAGCCATGAGTGCTGGGCTACATACTTGCATCGCCACGAGTGATGGGCATGATATTTGCATAGCCACGAGTGTTGGGCTACATACTTGCATCACCACGAGAGCTAGGCGTCATATTTGCATAGCCACGAGTGCTGGGTTACATACTTGCATCGCCACGAGTGTTGGGCGTCATATTTGCATAACAACGAGTGTTGGGCTACATACTTGCATCGCCACAAGTGCTAGGCGTCATATCTGCATTGCCACGAGTGTTAGGCTTCATATGTTGTACGCCACAAGTGTTTGGCTTCTTTATACAACCATGAGTGTGGGATCAGTTTGAATCGATAGAGGGGGGGGGTGAATATCGATCGATAAATTTTTCGGAAAGCTTAAGAGTAATTGCACAGCGGAAAAGCAAAACAATCGCTAACACGTTTGTTTTTACATGGTTCGGAGTCGCAGTCAGCTCCTACTCCAAGGCCCACGACCCTTGATCGTTTACGACGGGCAATTCTATATTGCGTAAAAGATTTTATAATTTGAGTACAAATATAGAATCTTAAGATACAACAATTAAATGAAAATTATACCGACGACTGGAAGATTTAGAAAGTCGAAGCCGCGGGGTCGTCGTTGGCGCTTGAATCTTGAGCACGGAGCATTCCGGAGCAGAGCACTTGTTAGAATGCATTGGAAGAAGTTGTGTTGGAAGCCAAGGGGTGAACCCCTTTATATAGTCATAGCTGGGGTGCCTGTGTTGAAGGGGTCGCCTGACACATGGCCCTCACTGCGCGAAACTCAATCTGCAGCCTTGGCCAGCGCTTATCCCCTAAACTAGGGCGCCTAAGCTAACTGGGGCGCCTGTGTTAACACAGACGCCTCATATATAGTCTTGAGGCTTTGCTTCGAAGTGACATGGAGTTACCCTCTGTCTGGGGTGCCTGTCTCAACACAGGCGCCTAGTCCAATAGGGCACCTCACTCCATTGAGGCGCCTGGGAGCAGAAACCTTCATCCCTTCGTTCCTGCAACCAGGGTTAGTTCCAAAACACAAGTAACATATAAATAATCTAGATTTAAGCATGATTTACAACCTGAGTTGTCTTGGTTCTAACTTTGTGCTTCCCAAATAGAACCCTAGGTCGAACCGACGCCTAATGTTTTCTCCTATGGGAAACACGTCCTCACCTACTCCTCTCAGGAGATTTTACTTGTTTACCAATCGGCTCCTCCGGTTGGACTTTTGCCCAATCCCCCGGATCAGTCTTCGTGCCCAGTCCGCAACCAGGACTTATTGTCCAGCTTCATTCACCAGGTCTTCGGTGCCCAGCCCTCGGCCAGGACTTATTGCCCAGCTTCACTCACCAGGTCTTCGGTGCCCAGTCCACGACCAGGACTTATTGCCTAACCTTTTGTCAGGACTTAGGTGCCCAGCCCGCGGTTAGGACTTAGTGCCCAATTCTTAGAACCAGGACTTCCTGCCTAGTGTACCTAGGACTTTTCCTGCACACTTGATTAAGATTGTCATATCACAACAAAACCTTAACTTCTGAATCCTTTGCCATTATTAAAACACAGGTTTGACTTTGGTGCTTCTGGCACCAACAATGAGTGGTTGACTTATCTGTTTCCCATTTACCCGGCCGTCGGTCTGGTGGTGGCTGAGGTGCGTACAGAACAGATCGTTGTACTATGTGTATGGGATGCATTGCACCTTGGTTGGTGCTTGTGGTGTTTGAGTGTTGTATATGTTTGACATGCCCTTACAGGTGGCATACACATTTGGATTGTGTATCATTCTTGAGGTTATATAGGGGATTGATTACACCTCCCCGTAGGATAGACAGACTCTAGTATGTATTCACCCTTAGTTTTCAGTTATGCTATATCCTCTATACTCGAGATTGTATCAGTGTGATTCCTACTGTTATTATAGCTTGTTGTGTATATCTGTTTTGGTATCCGCTGAGTTTATTTGGACTCACCACCGTTTCACCATGTCTCAGTTTTCAGGTTGATTGGTCGCCGGAGGAGCCCAGTTGCCAGTCCCGGGGTCCTACTACTACACTGATGTGTGTTTCCGCAGATTTCTGTTTTCCTTTTATATCATACTCAATGCATTGTATCTAGGTTTTATATCGTGGACTTGTATCGTGATTTATTTTGTGCGGTATTGTATTTGGAGTCCTCCATCGGATTTATTTTGTATTGTTTTGCTACACACCTGCCCATGGGGCGGCTCAGGTGAGTAAGGTTGGATAATGTGATGAGGTTGCATTTACTTTTCTTCTTTATTTCTTGTTTTGAGGCCTGAGGCCAATTTATTATCTGTGTGTGTTGTATGTATATGTAAATTATCCGTCGGACAGGGGAGTTGCTGTTCGATTTTATATTGGACTAGCGGCTCCTGGGTCTCGGGGTGTGACAATTTATTTTGGTATTAGAGCCAGGTTTCAGATGCCTGTTCATGCTTTTTGGATTTATCGGAGTTTAATCTGATACCTATTCGGTTGGTGTCAGAGCTCAAGTTAGATGAGATCTACCTGAGTACATTTCAAATTTTCGGAGTCACTTTCCCGACGTGATTTGCACTCTGGGACTTGGCGGCAACGGGACATCACCAGGCGGTAAGAGGTATATCTTTCTAAAACTATCCTACCTTTAGTATTCATTATTAGATTTAGGATTGATTAGATTTTCTCAGCTTGGTGGGATCATGTATTTATATTGGATAGATTGGTATTCGTAGACATGGTTTTAGTTGGATTGACATGTTATCAATCTATCTTACTCGTGATTGTTCATGGGAGCGATTTGTTGATACATTACGGATAAGACCTTGGAGCAGAGAATGTTGATTCACTAGTAGTACCGATTATTGAGTCGGAAAGCAAAGGTCGAATCTGTCAACAACCTATTAGAGGATAAGAATTTTGGTCTTGCCTGGATCGTATTATTCATTTACTTGTACCAGCTATTATTAGTTGGGCGAGAACTAGAGTTGCCTAACGTAGTTGGCTCGATCAGTATAGGATCGACATACTTTGGTTCAAGGATTTTCAGACCTTTGGGTTACTTGTGCCTGGTTAGGTGACCTGGAAGGCACGGTTAGGGTTCCTGACCTACATGGATGTAGAAGGGTAGTATTAGTTACATACTATCATGGTTGGTAGAGGAGTGACACACCCTATTTCAAGGGGACGTTGACCATGGATCACCTCTACCTGGTTGATGACCTAGAAGGTACAGTTTGATAGGTGGCTTATGTTGATATGATGAAGTGTGGAGCTAGTTACTTGACACCTACGGGTTACATCGTGTACTTGGTTTGGATAACCAAGGTGGTACCTTCATACTTATGATTGTCGCTGAGGCGAATCACATATGAGCCTAGACCACCTTTGGGTGGAAGATGCCGAGGATGACTTCCAGGGAACAAAGAATCACTTCGTGATTATGTTGAGCTACTCTTGAGATATAGTGCATCTCTATGTTATGGAGTTGGAACTCAGAGCTTTCTGAACCTTGAGTGGAGGATCCGAAAAATATTAGGTTACGAGGCGATGGTCGGTCGACTAGTGCATTGCTACGTGATTCTATGAGGGATTTTACCTCATAGATTAAGTGTTCATGGTTGGATAGTTGATAAGCACCATTTTATTGATTATTTTAAGTGCTAAAATCCATGTTTGATCCATGTTTTTATTGTTTAATTGTGATTTTACCCTAGGTTTTAGGATTTTCTATTATTTTGGACTTAATTGCAAAATTATATATTTTTGGATTATTTGGCCACTAATTTTCTGATATATTTTTGTAGGCATGAAAGGATCCTGGACCTAGGGTATACTGGGTCAAACTTGAGTCGGATGTGAACCGGATCGAATTATCAAGCCTACGATTAATCCGGGCCGTCCGATTCAAGAGCGGCTAGATCTGAGCCATCCGGGACGATCTGAAGCAATCCGAGCTAGGGTTAGGGTTGATCAAGCTCTATGATCAAGATCTGAAGGTTTCATCCCAATCAGAGCTAGATCAACCGTTGGATCAAGCAAGGAGGGCTCTAGAGCGTCCAATCACAGATAGAGTTGATCTGGACCATCCGTTGCATATCTGGAGGATCCGAGCTACCACAAGGCAGATCCTGACCCCAGATCATCATCATAAAAGTTTGGGTCAGATCAGATGAAGATCAACCGTTGGATTTCTCAAATTAATCACAGCCGTCCATTATCTCCTATTTAATCAGAAACGCTGCTCACCTTCTCCTCGTCGCGTCTCCGCCGCTGTTCTTCGTTTTCTTCGTTTCTTCTTCAGTTTCTTAGCTAGATTTCTCCATCCAAGAGGCGCGGCCACTCGATCCTTCATTAGAACAAGTGTTAGGTCAGTGGGGAGAGTTCACTGAGATGTTTCCAGCTTGAATCTTGCCCAAGACAGAGTTTCGTGAGGTTTCAGAAGTTCTGTCAATCGATTTCAACAAACTCAGCTGTGCACCATCGCCACTGCATCCGAGCTAGCCGGAGGGGTTCCCTGGATGGCTTGGAGCGTTCCCAAATCATTGTCGCAATCCACCACAGCTAGGTTGAAGAATCGATTGCTATTTTCAGTTTGAGCATGGTTCGAATGGATTTGATCGCAGTGACAGATTTTCCACCGATTTGCTGAGCTTGCGGGTTCGAGGCTCACCCTTGCGTGACGAACAAGGAGCACTTGAGCTTAGGGAGTGATTGAGTTTAGATTTACTTAGTTAATTTTCAGTTTTCTAGCTGTAATGTTAATTCTGCCGCAATTTCAAATTCTGCATTTCTGTTTCAGATTTGTTAACTTGGTTTAATGCATTTTTCTAGCTGTAATCTAGCTTAATTCTTCAAGTTAAGTAGTGTATGAACTTGTTTAGTGATCTAATTGTGTTTAAATTCAGTTAATTTCAGCTTAGAAGCTTGCGTGCCATTTGTTGCTTGCGTATCAGCCTTTTGCTGTAGACTCTAGTTTAGTTTCGAATTTCTTCAGTTAATTTCTAATTCAAATTCAGTTATGTCTAGTAATCCCTCCCATTGAAGACCACATTTAATGTGTGAATTCAGTTGATCCATGTTTGTTTCCTAATTAGTTTCATTTCTGAATTTTCTTTTGTTCAGCTCCTTTCTTTGCTTATCAAACTCCATGCAGCAGATCTGAATTGTGTGTAGGGGAATCTTGATCTTCGCAATCTCGTCTGAGTAGTGGCTGCAATTCCTGTAGTTTTTGTTTGTTAATCTCAGCTCTCCTGCACACCAGTTTCCAAATTCTGTATAGCCCTTGTTTCTGAATTTCAGTTTAAATTTCCTGCAATTCAGTCCCTGTTTTGCGTACCAAACTCCACTCAGCAGTTCCCAATTTCTGCACATAATAGTTTCTGAAGCTCAGCTTCATTGACCTGCATTTCAAGTTGTAGTTCCTGAATTTTCCATCAATCTTTACAGTTAGCAGAGTTGTATCATTTCTGCATTTCTTCAGCTGAGTTTGCATCTTGATTTCAGCCTACAGAGATGTTGCTAGCTAGTAAACCATTGCATCAGCTTGTATCTTCAGTCACTTAATTTCATGCTAGTATCAGTCTCAACTTGATCAGCCCATTCCCTGCGTTTAGAGTCAAATTGGTATATAGTTTTCTCATCTGTTGCATGCCAAGGCTGCTGATTTTTCTGCAGAATGTATCAAGACAAGTGCAGCATTGCTTTACATCAAGATTCAACTTACCGTTTAGTGCATTTCTGTGATTGAAATCAGTTGCATTCGAGCTAGGACCATTTCTGAGTTGTAGTTAATATTTGCATATAAGATGTTTACCTTGCATATCAAGGTGCTTCAATTGTGCCAAGTGAATGGATCGGATTGGATGTTGTAATTTCTGAAGTCAATAAAATCTGTAGAAAACCTTGCGATTTATATCAGATTTGATTCCAAACTCGGTTACTTAACATTGGTAGATTACATTCAATATTTGTTGAGTTGAGTTTATTGGTTGAAATTGACTTGTCAGCTTCTTAATTGAGTGGTCCTTCTTTGCATTGCTTTTCCATTTCTAATTAGAACAAAACCCAAATCAGATTTATTTGAAACCCGAAAACACAAACGACACCTAAATACAAGCGCGAATCAAACAACGTCAACTAGCCCCGAGAAAAATACGACCTGTGGCCCCTATATTACATTTTCATACTTTTGATTGTAAAAAGGGTTTCCAGCATTTCATTTTATTCATATCTAAATTTGATGAGCCCATACATTTCGTGACAAAATTAATCTAGTATATTTGGGCCCGTCAAATTTTTGGCGCCGTTGCCGGGGAATCTGTTAGTTGACTTGTTTGATTTTTTCTTGTGCACTTATTTCATATCATTCTTGATTTGTTTCTGTGCTTATTGTCATATCTTTTGATTTGATTTTACTTGTTTTATCTTTCTATCCACTTTTACTGCGATTTGTTTTGTTTTTATGACCAGGTCTCTAGGTGCTGAATTGGAAGATTTCGATCCTGAGATTGAGAGGACCTTCAGAGTCAGGAGGAGCCAGGCACTTCATTCTGAGACTACAGATATCCCTCCTATTCAGATTATCAGCACTCACTCAGGAATTGATATGGCAGACCATCAGAGAACCATGAAGGAGCTTGCAGCACCTGACGCTGCATTTCAGTACTCCAGCATAGCATATCCAGAGCTGGGAGAAAGTTTTGAGTTAAGATCTGGGCTTATTAATTTGTTGCCAAAATTTCAGGGTCTATCTGGGGAGGATCCAAACAGACACTTGCACGAATTCCATGTGGTGTGCTCTACTATGAAGCCTCAGGGCATTTCTGAAGAAGACATCAAGCTGAGAGCTTTTCCCTTTACATTGACAGGAGCAGCCAAAGACTGGTTCTATTATTTGCCTACAGGACATGTGTCTAGTTGGATCGCCATGAAGAAGGCATTTTTGGAGAAATATTTCCCAGCTTCCCGCACAGCTATAATCAGAAAAAATATCTGTGGGATTCAGCAGGTGGTGGGAGAAACACTGCATGATTACTGGGAGAGATTTAATAAGATGTGTTCAAGTTGCCCCCAGCATCAAATCAGTGAGCAATTATTGATTCAATATTTTTATGAAGGACTGTTGCAGACGGATAGAGTCCTTATAGATGCTGCATCTGGAGGGGCCTTGGTCAACAAAACACCACAGCAAGCTAGGGAGTTAATCTCTAATATGGCTGAGAATTCCCAACAATTTGGAGGCAGAGCCTTGAGCACCAGAGGAGTGGGTGAAGTTCAGGCAGTTCCCACTGATAACAAAGAGGTTAAGCATGCATTGATGGAGCTCACCTCAGTTTTGAAGAAAATGGATTTGAAAGTGGACAGACTTAGTTCTACTCCTTCAGTACCTCCACCCTCTACTCAAATTACAAGTGTGTGTGGCATTTGTTCTAGTCAAGAGCACACTTCAGACTCATGCCCCAATCTCCAACAGGACGAGACAGTAGCGGCTTTAGTGAGAGGACAATTCCAAGCAAGAAACAATCCTTATTCCTCTACTTACAACCCTGGATGGAGGAATCATCCTAACCTGAGGTATGGGAATGCGTTCTGCCAACAAGAGCCTCAAACTCAGTCATCACAGCAGCCCCAACCAAACTTACAGCAGACCCAACCAGTTCAGAACACGCAGCAACAATTTCAGCCGTCAAACTCAAGTTTTCAGCCTTCATTTCAGCCTACTTCTCAACATTTTCAGCAACAATTTCAGCCATTTGATCCTCAATTCCAGCAATCTTATCAAGGGCAGCAAGGATGGCAATCATTCCCAGCTTTTCCAGCTCAAAACCAACAGAATTTCCAGCAATCACAGCCCATGAATCAGCAATTTCAGCCCTATGGTCAAGGATTTCAAGGCCAGAATTTTCAGCCCTCGCCACCTTATTTTCAAGCTCCAAATCAGAGTTTTCAAGGGTACACCTTTCAGCAAAATTTCCCAGCAAATCAGCCCTCTCATCAGCCCCAACAGCAGGGTTTTCAACAGAATCAGCAAGCTCCACAATTTCAGCCAACGAACTCATCTTTTCAAGGTCAATCAAGGAGTTTTGCTAACCAAGGAGGTTATGGGAATTTCAGTGGAGGAAATGCGTCCCAACTGAGGGTTGAGGATATGTTTCAACAGATGATGCAGCAACAACAAGCTCAACAACAACAAATACAACAAGTTCTTCAACAACAACAACATCAACAACAATACAATCAAAACATTGAGAGGCAATTAGGGCAATTGGCGAGTGGAATTAATCAAAATCAAGCTCAAGGATCCAGTCACCTTCCTTCCCAAACCGTTCCTAATCCCAAAGGGAACGTGAGTGCTATATATTTGAGGAGTGGGAAGGTCACCTCAAGTCCGAAGAGTCCAAGAGCAGAATTTTCAGGAAACCGGACAGCTTCTCCAATTCCGGCCCAAAACCACACTGAAATGAGTTCAAATTCAGCTGATTCCACCTCTAGCCCGTTCCCAACTCAGTCCTCGTGCAACCCTCCAAATTTGGTGGCAAACGGAGAAGGAATCAGTGCTGAGACGCAAGGGACAGCAGCCACTACGCAGGGGACAGCACAGCAGAATTCAGCCTCTCCACTACCGGCCAAAGAAGATGATTTTAGGGTTCCTTTACCTTTTCCACAGGGGAGAACTCCAACCAAAAGACAAGGGGAGAAGGAGAAGGCTAAGGAATTTAATGAACTAGTGGAGCTTTTCAGCAAAGTGGAGATCAATATACCTTTGTTGACCATGATCAAAAGAGTTCCAAAGTATGCTAAGTTTTTGAAGGATCTTTGTGTTAACAAAAGGAAGCTTAAGGAAAATGAATTGGTCAGCATTGGGAAAAATGTTTCTTCGCTTATCCATGCCCTACCTCAGAAATGTGAAGACCCTGGGATGTTTACTGTTTCTTGTGAGATTGGGAGCACCATATTTCACGATGCTATGTTAGACTTAGGAGCTTCTATAAATGTGATGCCCAGGTCAGTCTTTCAGATGCTCGGCATAGGCCCTTTACAGCCCACTGGCGTGATGATACAGCTAGCAGACAGGAGCCAGACACGCCCAGCAGGTATGATTGAAGATGTTTTGGTGAAGGTAAAGGAGCTGATATTTCCTGCTGATTTCTATATTTTGGATATGGAGGGAGATTACTTGGCACACCGTTCTCCACTGATTTTAGGCAGACCGTTTCTGAAGACGGCCAGAACAAAGATTGATGTATATGCCGGTACACTTTCCATGGAGATTGGAGATACGGTTATTCAGTTTAGCCTCTTCGATGCTATGAAGCAACCGAGAGAGGATCACTCCATCAGGAGCATGGACATTATCAAGAAGCTGGAACAGACAGAGATAGAGGCTGAGGGATTTTTACCCGATTTTTCTGGAAGAGCTACAGATTCAGAGGAGGCTGAGAGAGTACTGACTGTTGATACTGAGGATTTTTCAGAAGATATTTCAGACACACTTCCAGCTGGAGAGATTATTCTAGGTGTAGGGGTTTGTACAGAGCCCCAAGGATCACCTATTTTTACTGATATTCAAAGTGTAGGGGATTGCACAGAGCCCCAAGGATCACTTATACCAGTTGAGCACCTACTAGAACTTGAACCTGATACGGACTCTATACTTGACCAGGAGGGAGTTATGGACACATCTATCATTGTGGAACCTCCAGGTATTTTTCAGCGCGATCAGGTAAGTATTTCTTTTATTTTGGAAACATCAAGACAAATACCAAAAGTTGATTTTATAGGCTGCGATACATTTCTTGTTTTTTCATGTGTGGGGAATAATTGGGAAAATTTCATGGGAACATCCAAAATAGATTTCATTGATTATGATAAGTATCTTGATGCATTTTGGGTAGATATTCATTGTAAAAATTCTTTGAGATGCCTAAACTTGATTTTATTGGATGTGATTCATTTTTGGATAAATTGTATGCAAAAACTGATATTATTTTATTTCCTTCGTACCCTGCACGCTCTAGAGGGGTAGTACATTGTTTTGCAGGGTCCAGGAGACTTCTGGAGTGGGAGCTTAATCTGAACAGACTGAAACCTCCTGAAATGTGTCCCAAAAAGAATAAAGAGGTTGCAGTTAAATCCAAGTGTGGGGGAGCGATGCACAGTGAAGTGGAACAAATGGAAGAAGCTCTTTCGCACACCCTGACTCCTCCACTACCGCGGTGGAGGCTTTTTCTTGACAGACTCCGACCACCAGAAATAAAAGGGAGTTTGATTTTTGTCGCCTTTTCCTTTATTGCATGTTTTCAATCTTAAAATGAGTTCTTGTTAATAAATAAGTGAGTAGAATAGCATGACATGAATAAAATCATTGTAAATACCAGGTTTTGTGTTTTAGCACTTTATCTTGCATGATTAGGAAATAAATGTATCCCTTAGGTTTTCTCCATAGCATTTTAGAGCCTTTTGGAAAATAAATCAAATTTGGTTGTCAAAACTTAGGATTTAAGTTGATGGATGAAATCTTGGATGCTTGAGTACGATTTTGCTTTGGATTCTTAATTGAGAATTTGAGATGAATGGTTTTTACCTAGTGAGATTAGCCTTATTTGTGACACACATGTTATTGAACTCTAGAACTTGCTTAGGTTCTTTTAAAACCATATTTCGTTGATTGGATCACATTTATGAAGACTAATCCTATTGTTTCCATTTTTCCATGATCATGTTTGATACATACTCTTCTTGAATTGTCTCTCCTTATTCCTAATTCTAACCCCAATAATTTTTCTATGGATTTGTTTGCTTGGGATGTTTTCTTGATGCTATTTTGCCCGAGACGGACAAAGTTTTAAGTGTGGGGGAGTGATTAGTGATTTGGAAGCAATTTCATTTCGAAAAAAAAAAAAATTTTTGCAATGGAAGGATGGCAACGATCACATTTTGAGTAAGTTGGAATGCCACGAAAGAGTGGTTTAGTGTGGAAGCAATTGAGGCAATCTAGAATTCTCATCATTCTTTGAAGACCCACACGAAAAAAAAAAAAAAAAAGAAAATCTGCAATGAGGAGAAAAATGGCACCAAATGAAGTAAACTTGTGCCAAGAAGAAAAGAAAATCGGCCAACTTGGATAGGGAATTGACTTGGATCAAAACTGAAAAGTTGGAATTATGGAAGTCTAGATCAGCAACACCTTGTTAGGATTTGAATTGAAACGGAACCAAGCTGGAAAAATCTGAATTAAAGTGCAAAAAGGTTGAAGCAAATGCAGAATCTGTAAAAATCAGAGGAAGGCTGAAAAGAAGTTTAATGGAGGCTGAATTGAAGCTTTTTTGAAGCAAGGAAATGCAGGAAAATCTGCAGCCGAAAATCTGAGCTTGCAATGCTGAATCTGAGTTTGCCGAGTGCTGAATTTTAGGGCTGATGAATGAAGGAAACAAGCTGAGAAATCTGTGCCATAACAAAGAGAACAAAATCTGTGACAAGTGAAGAGAATCTAAAAAAATCTGTGCCAAGGAAATATCTATGAAGCATAATTTGGTCAGCAAGCCTTGGAGTTAGAATCATGGAAGTCAAAATGTTGTGTTTGAGCCTGAATTGAGGGCTGTAAAATCTGAATTGAAGCTGAATAGCAGCTTGACATAAGCTGAAAAATCTGGAACGTTTGTGCCAAGTTGTGCAGAAATTGTGTAGATTTTGGCTGATTTCAGTTTTTCTGGGCTGTGAATGAAGAAACAAAATTCAGAAATGCATCAAAGAGTATTGAGAACATCACAGCTGATCAATAACAACTGGCTAGGACTGATAGATCGAAACAGAAAAAAAAAAATTTGCAGTGAAGACAGTTTCGTGAAAGGAGCTGAAATCTGAAATTCTGAGCTGAACGGCAGTCCATTTATAGCTGCCAAGTGCTCCATCTGGGAGTCACTGAGTGATACAAGCAAAGTGTGAATGCAAGATGAATTGAAAAATGGAAATGAAACTGATTGAAGACTGATAAAAAGGCTGATTGAAAACTGAAAACTGCCAAAACTGCCAAATTTGAGCTGCAATGCATTGTAATCTGAATTTTGAGAAGCTGGATCAAGATATTAATTGCAATTCAGATCTGAAGTTGAGGGTGCACATACAACTTCAGATCTGAGAATTAAAACCGTGGATGCTAGAGGCTGTTGGGGAGAAAGAAGTGGAAAAGTAGTTAAGGCAAGGGTTGAAATGCAATGTGCTGATTGGAAATTTCGAGTGGAACACTTGAGGTTTCCACTAACATTTGAGGCAAGTACTATTTGATGCAAAGTGCTGGAAGAGAATCTGTTGAAGAGTTGATGAACTAAGCATTGGTTTCGGAAAGGAAGGAATTTGACACACAAGGCAGAATTCTGTGCAGAAATGGTGATATTCAGAAATTCTGAGCCTTGACACTGCTGTACTGAGTGATACAAAAAAAAATTTGATAAAGCTGAATTGTAGCTGAACTGAAGCTGGAAAGGAGCAAGAATCTGAGGCATACTGAAGTCAAGGAAGAACAAGCTGTGAAATCAGAGGAAGGACAGAAATCTGGGCAAAGAAGTGAAAAAGAGAGAAACAAGATGGCAAACAAATTGAAATTTGGTTCCATAAGATAAGTGAATGTTTTTGCTCATCCGTGATTTAGGTTTTTGCTCCATTACATTCTGAAATTACTGAAGAGGAAGAAAAAGAAAAGAAAATCTGAATAGAGAAGAGGGAAGAAGCAAGTTGGCACGCAATAGCAAAAATTGGCACAAAAGGGACTAGTGAGGGGTTTTTGTTGAATTTTTGAAGTGCAAGGCAAGAGTTTACTCCAAGACACTTTTGAATTCGCTAGAGGACTGATAAGAGAGCAAAGTTCCTTGGAAATATCCCCAAGCACTCAAGTCTTCCACTTCACCACTGTTTCCATTTCCTTAGCTTTTATTTCATTCCTTACCATTATCTATATTTTTCTTTGTTTTTATAGATGTTGATCTTAATCATGATTAATGGTGGAGATTAGATAATAAGCAAGCCTATGGTAGTGCAAGAAGCATGTGTGTTTGAGTGAGCTCCACTTCCATTAGCAACTTAGAATTTAAGGAGAGAGCCACCACTATTTTCCTGGAAAGGCTAGAGATTTAAATTCATCTCAATGACTCATGATAGATGAAAAGGCCGAGTTGTTGATTTAAGGACAAGATAGTAATCCATAGAGCTTAGATTTATGAGAATTGGCAACCTTAGGTAATTTCTTTTCATTTGTTTCTAATTATGCTTAAGAGAGCCTAAGGGATACTTATTTAGTTGTTTCGCGAGACGCTCAAGGTTAAGTGTGGGGGAGTTGATAAGCACCATTTTATTGATTATTTTAAGTGCTAAAATCCATGTTTGATCCATGTTTTTATTGTTTAATTGTGATTTTACCCTAGGTTTTAGGATTTTCTATTATTTTGGACTTAATTGCAAAATTATATATTTTTGGATTATTTGGCCACTAATTTTCTGATATATTTTTGTAGGCATGAAAGGATCCTGGACCTAGGGTATACTGGGTCAAACTTGAGTCGGATGTGAACCGGATCGAATTATCAAGCCTACGATTAATCCGGGCCGTCCGATTCAAGAGCGGCTAGATCTGAGCCATCCGGGACGATCTGAAGCAATCCGAGCTAGGGTTAGGGTTGATCAAGCTCTATGATCAAGATCTGAAGGTTTCATCCCAATCAGAGCTAGATCAACCGTTGGATCAAGCAAGGAGGGCTCTAGAGCGTCCAATCACAGATAGAGTTGATCTGGACCATCCGTTGCATATCTGGAGGATCCGAGCTACCACAAGGCAGATCCTGACCCCAGATCATCATCATAAAAGTTTGGGTCAGATCAGATGAAGATCAACCGTTGGATTTCTCAAATTAATCACAGCCGTCCATTATCTCCTATTTAATCAGAAACGCTGCTCACCTTCTCCTCGTCGCGTCTCCGCCGCTGTTCTTCGTTTCTTCGTTTCTTCTTCAGTTTCTTAGCTAGATTTCTCCATCCAAGAGGCGCGGCCACTCGATCCTTCATTAGAACAAGTGTTAGGTCAGTGGGGAGAGTTCACTGAGATGTTTCCAACTTGAATCTTGCCCAAGACAGAGTTTCGTGAGGTTTCAGAAGTTCTGTCAATCGATTTCAACAAACTCAGCTGTGCACCATCGCCACTGCATCCGAGCTAGCCGGAGGGGTTCCCTGGATGGCTTGGAGCGTTCCCAAATCATTGTCGCAATCCACCACAGCTAGGTTGAAGAATCGATTGCTATTTTCAGTTTGAGCATGGTTCGAATGGATTTGATCGCAGTGACAGATTTTCCACCGATTTGCTGAGCTTGCGGGTTCGAGGCTCACCCTTGCGTGACGAACAAGGAGCACTTGAGCTTAGGGAGTGATTGAGTTTAGATTTACTTAGTTAATTTTCAGTTTTCTAGCTGTAATGTTAATTCTGCCGCAATTTCAAATTCTGCATTTCTGTTTCAGATTGTTAACTTGGTTTAATGCATTTTTCTAGCTGTAATCTAGCTTAATTCTTCAAGTTAAGTAGTGTATGAACTTGTTTAGTGATCTAATTGTGTTTAAATTCAGTTAATTTCAGCTTAGAAGCTTGCGTGCCATTTGTTGCTTGCGTATCAGCCTTTTGCTGTAGACTCTAGTTTAGTTTCGAATTTCTTCAGTTAATTTCTAATTCAAATTCAGTTATGTCTAGTAATCCCTCCCATTGAAGACCACATTTAATGTGTGAATTCAGTTGATCCATGTTTGTTTCCTAATTAGTTTCATTTCTGAATTTTCTTTTGTTCAGCTCCTTTCTTTGCTTATCAAACTCCATGCAGCAGATCTGAATTGTGTGTAGGGGAATCTTGATCTTCGCAATCTCGTCTGAGTAGTGGCTGCAATTCCTGTAGTTTTTGTTTGTTAATCTCAGCTCTCCTGCACACCAGTTTCCAAATTCTGTATAGCCCTTGTTTCTGAATTTCAGTTTAAATTTCCTGCAATTCAGTCCCTGTTTTGCGTACCAAACTCCACTCAGCAGTTCCCAATTTCTGCACATAATAGTTTCTGAAGCTCAGCTTCATTGACCTGCATTTCAAGTTGTAGTTCCTGAATTTTCCATCAATCTTTACAGTTAGCAGAGTTGTATCATTTCTGCATTTCTTCAGCTGAGTTTGCATCTTGATTTCAGCCTACAGAGATGTTGCTAGCTAGTAAACCATTGCATCAGCTTGTATCTTCAGTCACTTAATTTCATGCTAGTATCAGTCTCAACTTGATCAGCCCATTCCCTGCGTTTAGAGTCAAATTGGTATATAGTTTTCTCATCTGTTGCATGCCAAGGCTGCTGATTTTTCTGCAGAATGTATCAAGACAAGTGCAGCATTGCTTTACATCAAGATTCAACTTACCGTTTAGTGCATTTCTGTGATTGAAATCAGTTGCATTCGAGCTAGGACCATTTCTGAGTTGTAGTTAATATTTGCATATAAGATGTTTACCTTGCATATCAAGGTGCTTCAATTGTGCCAAGTGAATGGATCGGATTGGATGTTGTAATTTCTGAAGTCAATAAAATCTGTAGAAAACCTTGCGATTTATATCAGATTTGATTCCAAACTCGGTTACTTAACATTGGTAGATTACATTCAATATTTGTTGAGTTGAGTTTATTGGTTGAAATTGACTTGTCAGCTTCTTAATTGAGTGGTCCTTCTTTGCATTGCTTTTCCATTTCTAATTAGAACAAAACCCAAATCAGATTTATTTGAAACCCGAAAACACAAACGACACCTAAATACAAGCGCGAATCAAACAACGTCAACTAGCCCCGAGAAAAATACGACCTGTGGCCCCTATATTACATTTTCATACTTTTGATTGTAAAAAGGGTTTCCAGCATTTCATTTTATTCATATCTAAATTTGATGAGCCCATACATTTCGTGACAAAATTAATCTAGTATATTTGGGCCCGTCAAATTTTTGAGTGCTTAAATCCATGTTTGATCTATGTTTTTTATTGCTAAAATGGTGAAATTGCCCTAGGTTCTAGAACTTATTCATATTTTGGACTTAAATGCAAAATGACACATATTTGAGTTAATTGGCCACTAAATTCTTGGTTTATTTTTGTAGGCATGAAGGGTTCCTGGACCTAGAGCATATTGGGTCAAACTCGAGTCGGAAGTGACCCGGATCAGATTATCAAGATCACGATTAAATCTGGGCCGTTCGATTCGAAAGCGGCTAGATCTGAGCCATCCGGGATGATCTGAAGCCATCCGAGCTAGGGCTAGGGTTGATCAAGCACCCTGATCAAGATCTGAAGGTTTCACCACAATCAGAGCTCAATCAACCGTTGGATCAAGCTTGGAGGGCTCTAGAGCATCCATTCAAAGATTAGCTTGATCTGGACCATCCGTTGCAAATCTGGAGGATCCGAGCTACCACGAGGCAGATCCTGACCCCAGATCATCATCATCAAAGTTTGGCTCCAATCAGATCAAAATTAGCCGTTGGATTGAAGCAAGTCAATCTGGACCGTCCATGCATGAATACTTAAGGAAAATTTCGGCCGCAGCTTCCCTATCGCGTCTTCGCCGCTACAGTGTCTTCCTTGCCGAGTGTTCTTCGTGTTCTTGCGTTTTTCTCTCCATCCGAAGGCGTGATCCCTCGACTCTTGATTCAGAGCTAGTGCTAGGTCGTCGAGGAAGCCATCCGTGAAGTTTCTGGATCAGATTTGCTCAATTCGCAGAACTGTTGAGAGGTTTCCGCGGTTCTGTTACTTGGCGTCTTTTGATCGGTTGTGATCGATTTCATTCCAACTGAGCTATCTAGAGGGGTTCCTTAGAGAGTTCAGATCATCATCATTTCATCCCCGCACACAAACACAACCGAAATGAAGATTCCGAGTGGAAATTTCAGAAATGAAGCAATCTGAACTTGACTCAATCGCAGATGGCATTTTCTCCACGATTTGCTGAGTTTGCGGGTCCGATTCTCTCCCTTGCTTGACAACCAAGGAGCACCTGAGCTGAAGAAGGAATCGAGGAGTAGATTTATTGTTTTAATCTCTATTTTAGCTGTAGTTTTTGGTGTTCTGTCATTTACTGCATTGTCTGTTCTGAAAATCCATTGTAGTTACTGAGTTTTTCGAATTTTAAGCTCTTAGCTGTAAGTTAGTTTCAATTCGGCAAGTAGAGTAATCGAGACACTTGTTTAGTGAATTAATAGATTGAATTTCAGTTTAGTTCTTAGTTAATTTGCAGCGTGCCAATTGATTTGCTGCGTGCCAAGTGATTTCTGAAGAAAAACCATTCAGTTTCGGAATTTGCTTTAGATTTCCTGTTTTCGAGTTGTTTCTGAGTTTCTTAGTAGTTAATATCATCTCTAGCATTAGATAGATAGCTTGCATAATTAACATAGAATTTAGTTTCGAATTGCTTGCCATTTAAAGTCTGAAAAAAAAAGGGAAATCAAATCTGTTTCTGTTTAATCTGTTTTCGACTTGGAGTGTTCTGTTTTCATTCCCTTTCATTAGTTTGTTAAGTAATTGCTAGCTGAAACTTCTTTGCTCCTAGATCAGTCACATGAACTCAGCCTATGTTAGCTAGCTCAGCCTCTAAGCATTTGCAAAAAACAGAAAAAATTCAGTAGCCAAACCTTAATTTTTGCAATCTGAATTTCAGCAATTGGTTTCTAATTTCTGTGCTTTTCTATTTCTGATCTCAGTTTTGATCCTTGTGTCTCAATCTTGCTTAGTTCTATCCTAAAACTTTTGTTTCCTAAAAGAACCAAACAGTTTTAAGGTTTGGGCTTCAAGTTTACTTACTTAGTGAATTGTAGCTAGTTTTTGGCACAAGGATTCTCCTTTGTTTGCCAATTGGTTTGGCTCCATTTGCATCCGAATTGAGCTTGTATTTATGGCATGTGAGAGTGTTTGAGTCAATAAGTTTACATGTCAATCATTTCCGAATTTTATTGGCAGTAGTTGGTTCCCAAAATTTATTTAGCTAGTTGAGTTTAAATTGTGTGGTTGATGCCTAATCTCGCATGCTCTTAATTGAGTTCAGCTCACTGATTTTCGAAAACTCCCATCCTTGTTTTTACTTCATTGCATAGCATTCCAATTTGTGTTTGAAATAAGAAATCAGTATTCAAAAACCTTGTAAGTGTTTGGATTTAGTTTCCACTAGTTGAGCTTTTTGGTGCCAATTTTCTTGCTCAAGTTTATTAAATCAAGGTTTCTATTTTTCCATTTAAATTTCATTTTCAACTACAAACCAAAATCCAATTACTTGTTTGAAACCCAAAAACACAAAAACGACACATAATTACAAGTTTGAAACAAACTAGACAACTATCCCCGAGAAAAATACGACCTGTGGCCCCTTTGCTACATTCTTACACATTTTGCTTGTAAAAGGGTTTCCAGTATTCATTTACATTTAAATTTGATGAGCCCATACATTTCGTGACAAATTAATTTAGTATAATTTGGGCCCGTCAATAGTCTCGATGGTACATCGGGATGTACGACCCGTTTGGGTATTGATAGGTGGATTGAGATTGATGAATCTCTATGATATGTTGTATTTTGAGGATTCCATTAGTGGATATGGACCTGCTGGATTTGTAGCTTTTTGATGGATCATTTAGTGGATATATGATATTTCTGTGGTTGATTGTTTGGAGGTTTGTTAGTGATGGTAGCATATGGTATGACATATTGGCGGAATTTTTTACTATATGATATTTTCTAACGATCTGGTGGAGGATATATATATATATATATATATATATATATATATATATATAATTTGTGATGTTTGAAAGATGTTATTGATTTGGGGATACTTGGGTGATACTCATGGATTTGACGCTTTACGTTTGAGGATTGGAGTATAGACTAGGCACCGGTGATCTTAGGATTGAGTGTCCTGGGTAGGTGTGATGATTGATTGGTTGTTTGTGTAACGACCCGTAAAATCCTTTCAATATTTTTCTTGAAAATATTGATCATGCCTATATGGATTCGTGAGTAACATAAGAATACTAGTATGAACCTTAGTATAATTCCCTAGATGGATTAAAAGCTAAGTACTAATGGGTCTTACATGGGCTTTTCTAGTACCATAGTTATTGTGGATCTTAGGTAGAATTTAACATAAATAGAAATGGATTTCAATTAGGAATATTAGCATGACTCTTGGTGGGGCTTAGGGGGCATTGCCGAAAATAAAAGAAAAGAAAAGAAAATAAAATAAAAATGAAGTGCATGCACCAAGGATTGAACCTTAGACCTAGTGTATCACCATGCATGTACTAACCAATTCACCTAGCAAGGGAGTGCTAGTGGAAAAGGAAGAGGATTTTAGTTAAAGGCTTAAGGAAGTGAAGAGTTATCAAGAGAAGAGGCACCATGCCCCTTCACTTGCCCCCCTTCATGTAGTATAAAAGAGAGGGGAAGGGAAGAGACAACTTAACACTTAAGTCTTTGTTTCTTCTTCCACCAAAGCTCTCTCTTTTCCACTCCTTCCTCCTTCTAGCCGAAACCCACAAAGGGGTTTCTCCTTTGGAAAAGCTTCCTAAGAAGGCTTCTTCTTCAAGATCTAAGGGCTTCCTACAAGGCTACAAGGGCTAGGGGTGGTCTAAGGTCAAGGAGGTTTTCTTTTGCTTCTCTAATCAAGGTTATAACCAAGATAAACCAAGGTAAGACCCCCTCACCTATGGTATAATAGTTTTCAAGTTGTTTTCATGATATAAGAATTTGTTTGGGACCATATGTTGAGAAAACTAGGGTTAGGGCTTTCAAGGGTTTCGGCCAAAGCATGGTTTTTAGGTTTAGGATGATGTTAAAACTTCACTAATGTTTCCCAATGTTTTCTCATGATAAATAAAGGATGAATGGTGAGTTATATGAATTTTCTATGGACTTGTGACTTCCCAAGGGTTTCGGCCACCACTCCTATTCCATGGTTGGAATTTGATCTAACCCTTCAAGCATGTTTATTTTGTTCCCCTATGACATAATGGATATTAATTGTGTTTTATATGAATTTTTCCATGGACTTATGGCCCTTTAGGGTTTCGGCCAAGAGCTATTCTAGGGTTAAGGAATTAGGGTTAGCTTCAACTATGGGGTCTAATGGCTCCCTATGACATTGTATGTAACGTATGAGCTTTCTTTTACTCATGGAACCTTTCATGTTGATTGAATAATGGAGCCTCCTCCTATTGAACTTTCAGCCAAGTCCATGATCTAGGGTTTGGGTTGAGTTAAGGTCTCAAGGATACTTGTTTATAGTTTATTATGATGTATGTACATGTTTGAGCATGTTGTAAGAATTTTTATGTTACCTAAAACCCTAGCTTTATGTGTTATGTATCATGACTTTGTATGTTTAGGTTATGTGCTATGTTTATTCATGAATGTTTTAGACCATATACCATGAACATATGTATTTGATGTAGGCTTCATGTTATATAGATATATGGTTATGAAGGTCTATGCATGTTCTATGATGAATGCCATGAACCTAAGTAATGTTGAATGCCATGAACCTAAGTAGTATGTATCATATTCATATGAATCTTACCCATGCATGCTCTATGATGGATACTATGATTATGTATGTTAGATGATATGCACCATGTATGAAATGCATGTTTACCTTATGTACCATGATCATGCAAGCTTTATGAACTAAGATGATGTTTATGTCTTAAGGCATAATTAGGTATGTAGACCATGCTTATGAATGAAAATGATGTTCATGCCTCTGAGGCATAATGATGTATGCATGACATACCTTATGAATGAAGATGATGAATGATGATAATGTTCATGCCTTTAGGGCATAATGATGTTATGCATTAACTATGAATGATGAAATGCTAAGTAAGTTTTATGTCATGCTTCATGTAATAAGATCATGTTATGTCTTTAAATATGCTATGAATGTCCTATGAATGATGAAGCATGTGAAACTATTTTACTTTATGAATGGGCTTGTACCGGACCTAAGTGAGGTCCACGGTTCTGGACTACCGATGAACCTGTCCACGGTTCTGGGACTACCGTAGCTGTCCTTACCCTAGTAGGTCGAGATTAGCTACCTCGTATTTACTTAGGGATGCGCGCATATGATGTATGTATGTGGTACAAGCCAGGGCCCCCATGATGTGATGATTATATTTAAATATTTATAAGTATGATTTTCAAGTAAGCATCCATATGTTATATGCATTTAACTCATGCATCCATTCATGTTATGCATCCATGTTAAATGTTTATTATGTTTATGTTTTATGATTAAGAACCATGCCATGTTAATAAATGTTTATTTTGTTTATGTTTTATGATTAAGAACCATGTCATGTTAAATGTTTATTATGTTTATGTTTTATGATTAAGAACCATGCCATGTTAAATGTTTATTATGTTTACGTTTTATGATTAAGAATCATGCTATGTTAAATGTTTATTATGTTTATGTTTTATGATTAAGAACCATGCCATGTTAATAAATGTTTATTTTGTTTATGTTTTATGATTAAGAACCATGCCATGTTAAATGTTTATTATGTTTATGTTTTATGATTAAGAACCATGTCATGTTAAATGTTTATTATGTTTACGTTTTATGATTAAGAACCATGCTATGTTAAATGTTTATTATGTTTATGTTTTATGTTAAGAATCATGTCATGTTAAATGTTTCTACGCTTATATTTATGTGACGTATGGTTTTAGTGAGTAGGGAAGGGTCTTACTAAGCCTATGTGCTTATAGTTTTATTGTCTTATACCGCAGATCAAGCAAGAAGTTATTAAGGGAAGCAGCAGGAGGGGCAAGAGTGTGTGTGTGGTAGTGACATGGCAAGGGAAAGAGAAAAAAAAAGATTCTCATATTTATACTTGTTGCATGCCTTGTGTTTTAAAACACCTTCTTAGGTTCTATGCTATACTTATGATAATTATGCCTAAAGAATAACTTACTACTTATGATGCTTATGGATGAGTTATGGAATATTTATAACATAATGCTACATATGATGTTAATATGCTAAGTTACAATGTCACCATGTTCATGAATGATAGTTAAGGCATATATTCATGATTCAAGAGTTAGGTGCATGTATGTACAAGTTTTAAATTATTCCGCTGCATTACGATGTTCACATGCCCCTATGTATGTTAGCGTAACGCCGCCTCTCGCCGCACCGTAAGGTGTGGGAGAAAGGCTGGCGTTACAATTTGGGTATACCTGGTTAACGGAGGATAACCTCTGGATTGATATCTCCAGTTGCCTCATAGCAGCGTAACCTTAGGGTATCAGATGAAGTGGTTACTCATGATGGGTACGGATATGTTTAGTTGGTAGTATTGCCATATGGAATAACAAAATTTGGGGATCAAATTTGTATTAGTAGGGGAGGATATTAAATCCGACATTTTTGACGCGATTCAGAAAATTTTTTAGAAGAAAATTTACGGTTTGAGAGACACACACTGAAATTAAAGGGTTATACCACTTTGAAACTTAAGTTTTGAGGCTTTAAATGTGAAGAAACCTAAACTAGAAAGGGTCAAAAGGAGTCAATCCTATATGTAAGGGTGTGGATTTAAAAAACTAAAGGAGGAGGACTAAAACATAAAGTGGCACACCACTTAATCTACTCTTCCTTTCTGTTTTCGCCCGCAACCTAGAACAGCCCAAGCCCCTCCTCTCATGTGATTTCCCATCTCCGCCTTTCCTCCCGATCATGGAATCATCATCGGAAATCGACAGTTTGCCCTTCCTCGCTATATAGCATCGACCGGAGATCCAAGGTAAGTGATCTATTTCATTGTGGCGCATCTTCGTTTCTCATTCCCTCAAATCTAGGGCAGGTGATCAGAGCTTGGAGGAGATACAACAAGGTTGCACCGGCGATGGAGCGCTTCACCTCCAACTCGATTCGTGAAGGATTCCTCCATTTGATTTGTTTCCGAGCAGGGCGGAGCCAAACTTTGGGGCCGGCGATCATCCGATGTTCTTCCTCCTCAGCGGTTAGTTATATCAAATCTGTGTTGTTGTGGTTGGCAAGATTCAGGTAAGCTTTGTGTTGAGTTAAGGATTTAATGACAAATCAGCCTTTGGAGATTGTTGTTAAGATGTTGGTTTTCGGATTTGTATCTTGCAGTGAGCTTGGGTTTTGGCTGTGAGATTTCTGTTGGTTTCACAGTTCAATGTTTCGGTTGGGATTAAAGTTGTTTGGTTGGCTTTGGATTGAAAGGAGATCATTAGGAGTTTTGGAAGTAAACATGTTGAATTCTGGGTTTTCCTTTGTTGCCGTGAGCATTGAATTAGGTCGTAGATTGGATTTTTGGAATTGGTGATACATGTGCCATATGATACTATGTTGTGTTAGTCTAGATTGATAAGTTGATTAATTGGTTGAGTTGGTTGTAGATCGGAAATTGTAAGCCTGGTTCCGTTTGAAATTGATCGTTGCCGTGAGCAACCTTTAGACTTGGGTTTTGGCCTAGGGTTGTCAATGGTGTATGGAATGATCTATAGGTAGAGCAACATGCTCCTTAATTGAGGTGTGAAGGTGATAACAATTCTATTCTGGGAATCTAATGTTGTGTATAGCTGAGAGATTGAGTTTTGCATTGAGTTTGGTTTAATCCTTGATCTTGATATCTCTCTTAGCTGTGGGCTATGGTATTGCGATTTTTGGTTTGGTTCAAATGTTGAGTTGGGTTTGATCTTGGTTAGGGTTGGACTAAACCTAAGTTTGAACTCAATCGCGAAAACTTATGTTAATCATCTAATTTGGGGATAATTAAATGATTACGGTAATTAGGTTAACCCTGATACGGTTTAGAGATCTGTTTAGCTACTTGATAATTGTTATGATAGCTAAAATTCTGTCCGTTGATACAGGACATTGATCTCTTTTGGACTTCGGAACGGGAGGTTCTTATTTGATACGAACTACTCCTACTTTTGAGACGGGTACCCCTGACTTATCTTTTTAGATATTGTCTTACTATTGTGCATAGTGTGTTATAAATAACAGTAGGTTTATACTCTATACCTGCCTTTGTATATTATGATCAGATATCTGTTGTTTATTCTTTAAGATGACTCCTGTTTAGTTCTATACAGTCTCGATATTTATCATGCGTACATATGTGCTTAGATATGATGGTAGGTCACTTTGTATCTGCAGTTGGATTGATTTCTAGATAAACCTTGCAAGGATACCTAGAGTAGAATTGTTAGGTTTGCATACATGTGTTAGACCTATACTTTTCTCACTGATGTGTGGTTGAGTACCTGGTTAGTGAGGAGGGAGTTGTTGGCATACAATACCCTCTAGGTTGCATACTGAGTTGTAGGCTCTGTACGATTGCATATTGGCGATCATCGGCTCCCCTAGGGTATGAGCCTGTAACGCCCGCCTTTTTCCCACACCTTATGGTGTGGCGAGAAAGCGGCGTTACGTTAAACATACATGTACATATAAAACATCTTAATGCAGCGGAATAATTTTTTTTCTTCTACACATGCTTTTAACCATGCAACTAATACATGAATCATCTATACATGCCTAAATTGTCATTCATGAACCTGGTGTCATTGGACTTAGCATATTAACGACATGCATAGCATCATGATATAACCATCCCATAACTTATTCATAATCATCATAAGTAGCAAGTAACTTATCCATAAACATCATGAGTCTTAAGTCATTCATTAGGCATAACCATTATAAGCATAGCATGGAATCTAAGGAGGCATTTCAAAACCCAAGACATGCGATATGTGTAATTAAAAGAATCCTTTGCCATGTCACCGCCACACACACACATGCTCTTGCCCCTCCTGCTGCTTCCCTTAGTAACCTCTTGCTTGATCTGCGGTATAAGAAAAATAAGACTATAAGCACATAGGCTTAGTAAGACCCTTTCCAACTCACGAAAATTCATACGTCACATATTCATAAACATGAAACAGTTGACCTTGCATAATTCCGAACATAAAGCATAAACTTAACATGTACCTATCATGACATAATTCTTGACATCACTATAAACATAAACTTACTTATCATGGCATAATTCTTAACATGAACATTTGCATAAACATACTTATCATGGCATCATTTTTAACATAAACATAAGCTTAAGCATACTTATCATGGTATCATTCTTAACATGAATCATAAACATAAACATACTTTTCATGACATCATTCTTAACATAAACATAAGCTTAAGCATACTTATCATGGTATCATTCTTAACATGAATCATAAACATAAACATACTTTTCATGACATCATGCATAACATGAATGAATGCATGAGTCAAATGCATATATCATAAGGATGCTTAATTTGAAAACTATAGTTATAAATACTTGAACATAATCATAACATCATGGGGGTCCCCGGCTTGTACCACATACATACATCATAAGCGTGCATCCCTAAGTAAATACGAGGTAGCTAGCCTCGACCTACTAGGGTAAGGACAGCTACGGTAGTCCTAGAACCGAGGCGTTCTTAAGGTGCCCATCCCTGTTGGACAGCTGCGGTAGTCCCAGAACTGTGGACAGCTTCGGTAGTCCAGAACCGGAGTGTTCTTAAGGTGCCCATCCCTTGGACCCTTACTTCGGTCCGGTACAAGCTCATTCATAAAAAGTAAAATACTTCACATGCTTCATCATTCATAGAACATTCTTAGCATAAACATAATCTTGTTTCATAAAACTTGACATAAGAATAGGAACAGCTGCGGTAGTTCCAGAACCGTGGACAGCTACGGTAGTCCAGAACCGAGGCGTTCTTAAGGTGCCCATCCCTTAGCATGACATAAACATACTTAACATTTCATCATTCATACTTAACATCGTGATGCCTTAAAGGCATGATCATCCATCATCATTCATTATCTTCATTCATAAGGTATGTCATGCTTACATCATTTTGTCTTAGAGCTATGATCATCATTTTCATTCATCATCTTCATTCTTAAACATAGCATACATACATATCATTCATAAAGCATGACATATATACATGTCATTCACAAAACATGGTATACATACATATCATTAATAAATCATGGCATACATACATAATTAGCATCTTAATTCATAAAACATGCATGGTCATGGTACATAGGAAAACATGCCTAGATCTTTTCATACATGATACATTTCCCTAGGCTCATGGCACATGGTCTAAATATTTATGAATCATCATAACACATGACCTAACCTACAAGTCATGACACATAAGCTAGGGTTTTAAGTGGCCTAAAAATTCTTCCAACATACTTAAACATGTACATACATCATAGTAACCTATAAACATGCATCCTTGTGATCTTAACCCAACCCAAACCCTAAACCTTGGGAGTTGGCCGAAAGTTCCATGGCATGAGGCTCCATCATTCAATCAATAGGAAGGGTTCCATGAGTAAAAGAACATCCATACATTACATACAAGACCATAGGGAGCCATCAAACCCCATAATTGGAGTTACCCCTAAATCCTAGCCCTACTTTGGGACCTTGGCCGAAACCCTAGAGGGTCACAAGCACATGAAAAAAATTCCTATCATTCATCATTGGGATCCATTAAATCATAGCAAAACATAATAAACATGCTTGAAAGGTTAGACCTCATCCTATCCATGACATGTTGACATGGGCCGAAACCCTAGGGAACTTTAGGGTGCCACAATCTTTCCCTAAATCATAATCTATGCCTTACTTATCATAATAAAACATTTAGGTACACAAAAGAGAGTTTACATCATCCCTAAGCCCAAACATCAACCTTGGCCGAAACCCTAAAGGCTCCACTTCATGGTTTTCTCAACTTAAATCTTAAACAAAAGTCTAAATCTTGATAGGCATCAAAGAACAATTATACCACAGGTGAGGGGGTATTACCTTCCTTGATTTTGCTTATAAACCTTGAATAGAAAGTAAAAAGAAAACCTTCTTGATCCTAGAACTCTCCTTAGCCCTTGTAGCCTTGTAGAAAGTCTTGGATCTTCAAGATGGAGTCTTCTTGTGAAGCTTTTCCAAGGGAGAATCCCCTTGGTGATTTTCGGCAAGAAGAAGGAGGAAGAGGGAGATGGGATTTCGGTGGGGGTGGAGGAAGGAGGAAGAAGAGATCTATTTATAATGCCCTTTTGTCTCTTCACAAGTGCCTTTTCATCTTCTTCACATGGTGACTCTTCACTTCCTTAAGCCTTAACCAAAATCCACTTCATTATCTACTAGCACTCCCTTGCTAGGTGAATTGGTTAGTGCATGCATGGTGTTACACTAGGTCCAAGGTTCAATCCTTGGTGCATGCACTTTATTCTTATTTTTTATTTTATTTTATTTTTCTTTTAATTTCGGCAATGCCCCCTAAGGCCTACCAATAGCCATGCTAATATTCCTAATTTAAACCCATTTCTATTTATATTAAATTCTACCTAGAATCCACCTATAACCATGGTACTAGAAAAGCCCATATAAGGTCCATTAGTACTTAGCTTTTCTATTTAAATGGGGAAATCATGGGTTACTAGTCTAAGGTTCATACTAGTATCCCTAGGTTCCTCGGAAACTATCTAGACATGATCAATATTTTAAAGAAAATATTGAGAAAATTTTCCGGGTCGTTACAGAGCCCGTCGCACAGTTAGATTTCTGGTTTGATTGAGCTATTAGCACAATGCTATTAGCATGATGGAGACCATCGGCTCCCTTGAGGTCTGAGCCCGTCACCAGTCATGCCTGCATCATATTTGCATAGCCACGAGTGCTGGGTTACATACTTGTATCGCCACGAGTGTTGGGCGTCATATTTGCATATCCACGAGTGTTGGACTACATACTTGCATCGCCATGAGTGTTGGGCGTCATATTTGCATATCCACAAGTGTTGGGCTACATACTTGCATTGCCACGAGTGTTGGGCGTCGTATTTGCATAGCCACGAGTGTTAGGCTACATACTTGCATCGCCACAAGTGCTGGGCGTCATATCTGCATTGCCCTTACAGGTGACATACAGTTGGATTGTGTATCATTCATGAAGTTATATAGGGGATTGATTACACCTCCCCGTAGGATAGACAGACTCTGGTATGTATTCACCCTTAGTTTTCAGTTATGCTATATCCTCTATACTCGAGACTGTATCAGTGTGATTCCTACTGTTATTATAGCTTGCTGTGCATATCTGTTTTGGTATCCGCTGAGTTTATTTGGACTCACCACCGTTTCACCATGTCTTTGTTTTCAGGTTGATTGGTCGCCGAAGGAGCCCAGTTGCCAATCCCGGGGTCCTACTACTCCACTGATGTGTGTTTCCGCATATTTCTGTTTTCCTTTTATAGCATACTCCATACATTGTATCTAGGTTTTATATCGTGGACTTGTATCATGATTTATTTCGTGCAGTATTGTATTTGGAGTCCTCCATGGGATTTATTTTGTATTGTTTTGCTGCGCACCCGCCCATGGGACGGCTCACGTGAGTAAGGTTGCATTATGTGATGAGGTTGCATTTACTTTCCTTCTTTATTTCTTGTTTTGAGGCCTGAGGCCAATTTATTATTTGCGTATGTTGTATGTATGTATAAATTGTCTGCCGGACAAGGGAGTTGCTGTCCGATTTTATATTGGACTAGCGACTCCTGCGTCTCGGGGCTTGACAGGAGGGATCGCCGGCGTCGGTCGAGTGAGGAGGAGGAATCCCAGTGGCTTCGCTCCCGTTGACGTCGCTCGCTCGGATTGCTCGGACAAAAGCTGCGACAGTTTTTTCGCGAAGGAGGAAGGAGAAGAAATCGTGCGTGAGCGTGCGATAAGGGAAAGAAAAAAAATATATGCTTTAACCACTTTTGTCACAAACCCCTCCACCTTTGAGTTATTCCACTCACATCCAAATTTTCGAATTATAATAATTTTAGACTTAACATTCTCCCCTACTAACAAATATTTGGTCCCCAAATTTCGCTAGTAAACCACAACAGGTACTAGTCAACCACAACAGGTATCAACAACTAATGTATAATATAAATACTGAATGCAACTCAACAATACACACCTTAGATAAATAGATGAGGATATCCTCGAGCCCCCATGTTGCTTCCTCATCAGAGTGGTGTTGCCAACCATCTTTGACCAACTGGACTGTCTTGTTCCTCAACCGAGCCTCCTTGCTGTCCAGAATCCGCTTAGGTACCTCCTTGTAGGTCTCGTCTAGCTGAAGTGAGACCGACACCTCTGAAAAACATGTGCAGGATCTGGTACATATTTCCTCAACATGGAAACATGAAATACATCGTGAACTCCAGCCAAAGACGGTAATAGCGCCAGACGATAAGTCACTGCTCCAATTCGCTCCAAAATCTGGAAAGGCTCAATGTAGCGTGGAGCTAGCTTACCTCGCAAACCAAACCGCTTCACCCCTTTCGTGGGTGACACTCGTACGAATATGTGATCACTCATAGAGAACTCCAAGGGTCTACATATCCTATCTGTATAACACTTTTGGCGATCCTGAGCCTCTAACAGCCTACGTTTGATAGTACGGACTAACTCTGCGTCACGCTGAATACTCTGAGGTCCTAACAACTGAGATTCCCCAACCCCCTCCCAGAGGGTGGGTGTCCTGTAAGCTCTACCATACAACGCCTCGAAGGGTGTTATCTGAATAGCCGAATGATAGCTATTATTATAGGCAAACTCAACCAAGTGCAGGTGATCCTCCCAGTTGCCTCCAAAATCCATAATGCAGGATCTCAACAAATCCTCTAGCATATGAATAGTACGCTCTGACTGTCCGTCCATCTGCGGATGAATGGCTGTACTGAATCGAACCTCTGTACCCATGGCCTGCTACAAACTCTACAAAAATCGCGAAGTGAAACGCGGGTCTCTGTCTGATATAATGCTCAGAGGAACACCGTGTAGTTTAATAATCTCACGGCAGTACAACTATACCAGCTTGTCCAATGAATTTGTCCTCTGAATCCCCAAGAAATGAGCGAATTTGGTTAATCGATCAACGATCACCCAAATCGCGTCATGTCTTCTCCGAGACCTCGGTAATCCCACAACGAAATCCATAGTGATGTGCTACCATTTCCACTTAGGAATAGGGATCTTCTGAAGTAATCCAGCAGGTCTCTGATGCTCGGCCTTCGCTTGTTGACACACCAGACATCTAGCAATAAAATCCATGATGTCTTTCTTCATACCGTTCCACCAGTAGGAACGTCTCAAATCTCAGTACATACGGGTTCCGCCAGGATGTATAGCAAACCGAGATCGATGAGCCTCCCGAAGCAACTCCTCCAAGACCGGATGTGACTTAGGTATGCACAATCTCCCTCGGTAATATAGAATACCCTCGTCATCTAGTGTAAAGTCAGTCTGCTGCTCTGAGGCTATCTAAATACCTAGGAACTGCAGATACTGATCACTAGCCTGAGCCTCTCTGATCCTTGTCCTGATCGAAGACTAAGCAACCATAGTCACCAATAACCCTTTCTCTGTCTGACCCTGCTCCTCTAGTCCCAACTCTGAGAAGCTCTGAACTAAGTCTGTGACCATAACCTGGTGACAAGCTAGAACACTCCGGGATTTTCTACTCAGTGCATCTGCAACCACATTAGCTATCCCAGGATGATAGCTAATGGTACAGTCATAATCCTTCATGAACTCCATCCATCTCCTCTGATGAAGATTCAACTTCTTTTGAGTGAATAGATTCTTGAGGCTCTTGTGATCCATGAAAATCTCAAACGTGATACCGTAGAGATGATGTATCCATATCTTCAGGGCAAAAATAAAGGCTGCAAGCTCTAAGTCGTGAACTGGATAGTTCATCTCATGCTCCTTCAACTGACGAGAAGCGTAAGAGGCTACCTATCCATGCTACATCAAAACTACGCCCAAACCCTGATGTGATGCGTCAGTGTAGAGTACGAAACCGTCTTCTCCTGAAGGTAACACCAAAATAGGCGCAGACACCAATCGTCGCTTGTGCTCCTAAAAACTAGTCTCGCAAGCTTCTTTCCATATAAATTTCACGTCATTTTTAGTCAAACGTGTCAACGGTGAAGCAATGCTGGAAAACCCCTCAATAAATCGTCGATAATAACCAGCCAATCCGAGAAAACTGCGCACCTCCTGAATTGACTTTGGCTGCTCCCAACCGGTAACAACCTCGATGTTCTGGGGATCTATGGAGATACTGTTGAGGCAATCTGTGGTCCGGAGTAACCAAGTGTTTTGATGTTTGGGCAAAGGGTTTAAGTTAGGTTTACCCTTGTTATCTCATATGTGTATGTTGAGTGTGCAGGTTGTACATGTTACACATATGGACTTGACTGGACGGCCTCAGTAAGGTGAAGGGTGGCATGGAGACAAGCTGGAGGCTTGTGTGCACTCGAGGGACCTTAGAAAGCAGGGACGATGAGCCGATGGGCGCGGACTTCGAGGCATGCGTGAAGGATGGCATGAAGGCAAGCTGGAAGCTTGCGTGCATTCGAGGGACGAGAGCCGAAGATGAATAGGGCGCGAAGGCAACAGTCGAGGCTGCGGAGGAGGAGTCAGTCGAGTCGTGAGGGTTCGAGTGCAGAGTGAATGTACTCGGGAAGGGTTTGAGCTTGGGACCAGTCGACTGCTCCCAGGTTCGAGTGCGGAGTGAATGTACTCGGGAAGGGTTTCATCTTTGGACCAGTCGACTGCTCTGGGAGCAGTCGACTGGTAGGTGGCTGATGAGTTGGCTGAGAATTCGAACGTTGGGGGTGCAACGGTCGAATTATAGTGGCACCAGTCGACTGCCCTGGGAGTAGTTGACTGGTGGCGAGGGTTTCAACCCGAGTCCTATTTAAAGAGGACGTCGTGGTGGCTGAGATTCTTGACGAATCTTGTCTTGGTTAAAGGCAAGATAGTAGTCTTTGTGCTCAGGTGTTCTAAAGGTGTTGTGGTGAGGTTTCTCCACCCACAAGGAGCGACGAGGACTAGCCGGAGGTCATCCGGGGATTGATCCACCGACGGATTCTTGGATTAGTCACCCGTCCGAGGTGGATACCAAGTAAATCAGGTTGTTAGCATTGTTTATTATCCTTTGCATATTAATATTTCCGCTGCGCTAACGACTTTGTAGAGAAACAACCGAAAAAGTGCTATTCACCCCCGCCCCTCTAGCATGTCAAGACGATCCATCAGTTGGTATCAGAGCAACGACCGCTCTTGATCGGACTAACCGCTGAGGGACCACACGCTAGAGGGAAAAGAAAATGGAAGATAAGTTGGGGGTCAACATCTACACTCCGCCGGCCTACGACCATGAGAATTTCGGATATTGGAAAGCAAGGATAGAGACATGGTTCGGGATGGAGTGGGACCTTCGAATTGCGCTTGAAGAGCCCTTCAAAGTTCCAAAGGACAAGCACGGAAAGAGGCTTCGTCCTAGATATTGGGACAAAGATCAACAAGAACAATTTCGGGCCAATGAGAAGGTAATTAGTATTTTGAAAAATATTTTGCCTAATAAAATTTTGACTAATGTAGGGGAATACCAAAACGCATGTGAATTATGGGATTAGTTGAAAAGATATCATGAGAACCCTACATCAATTCAAAGAGTTGAAGAGCCCGGAGAAGTACGGTCAATAGTCCAAGAAGACCAAGAGGAGGAAGAAGTGTCAACTTCATCAAGTAAAGAGGAGGAATTAAGCGAAAGATCATCAACCTCCTCAAGGGGAAAAGGGGAAGAGGTCACCACCTCAAGGATTGAGGGGGAGGAGAGACCCACTTCAATGCCGGAGCAAGAGGAAGCATCCACTTCATCCAAGGTTGAAGAAGAAGCTTCCACCTCCACCAAAGCCAAATCAAAGGACCATATAACACAAGGGGCACTACAAGGACAAGTGCCCAAAAGGTAAAATGGAGGTAAAATCTAGACCCATTTCAATGCATTTAAATTCTAACAAGGGTTGTAGGATTGGGGAAGCCCAAGAGAAGAAGAAAAGAATTAGATGCTTCACGTGTGGTGAGCTAGGGCACTACCACACCAAGTGTCCAAGGAAAAAGGAGCTCAAGAAAATGGGACACTTGAGGAGATGGGAGAAAGAGCAAAGAAAGAAGAGGAGCTCACATCAAGGAGGAACTACAAGGGTAAGGGAGGTAATCCCTAACCATAAATTAGAATGCAATTCAAATATTAGTTCCTCTATGAATGTTGAAAATAGTGTAAATCATTCATCCATGCATGCTAGGCTTAATAAAAATTGCTTAATTGTGCATAACCATGGTTTTAGATATAATGATAGGACTAGGGTTAACAAGGTAGATCAAAACCCTAGAAAGGTCATGCATCATGAAAAATTAAAGATCTCTAGACCTAAGGATCATGGCACTAATCCCAAGAAGGGAAGGAATATGCCTAGAAAGGAGGTTAGGCATAGGAATGTCCAAGATGGACATATGGGTTCTAGGGTTAGAACTCTAGAAAGGGAAAATCAAGCCTTGAGGGCAAGGCTTGATACATTAGAAAAGGCCCTAGAAAGATTCACGGTTGGATCTAAGGGCTTAGACATGGTGTTGGGTAGCTTAAAAGCCAACTATGATAGATCGAGTTTGGGCTACCGATCTAAGACCTCCAAGGCAAATGGAAAGAAATATGCTGGAGAAGCATATAATCATGGCAAGGAGGGTAAGTCCAAGGATAGCAAGTGGGTGCCATCAAAAGGTAGAAAGGGTAACTTAACCAAGGACAAGGTGTCCAAAGTTAAGAAGGTCCATATTGTAGGTCAAGAAACACCGAGGGCACACCAGTGTGGTCTAGTGTGGATTGAGTCATCTAGGGAGGTGGCTAAGGCTCAGAGCTCAAGGGGGAGCTCTAGGAGTCCATGGTAAATGGATCTTAAGAGTTTTTCTCCTAGGAAATTAGGTGAATTGTGCCAAAAAGGGTTGGAAGACTTGGGTAAGTCTTAATCCTAGGTTTTAGCACATTAAAAGGGAATCTAGAGAGAAAAAGATGAAAATGATGTTATAATTGACAAAATTAGGTTTTAATGGGCAAATATCATGGAATTCACTGGTAGAAATGAATTGTGACCAAGTATTAGAAGATACATCAAGGAAAAACCACAATTAGAACATTTGGGATGAGTCTCAATTATACAATTTAGGATAAGTTGAGTTTCATGCCAATCTTGGGATCCGGAGTATATTTGTTTGGAAAGGTATTTTTTCCAAGAAGACATTGGCCCCACAAATTTCTCCACAAAATTTCATAATTTTTGGAGATTTGTAGAATTATTTAGGGATTACTGAAATTGGACTGAAAACCTGAAAATCAGGTATCAGTCGACTGCCCTGGGGGCAGTCGACTGGTCTCAGCCCAGAAATATTCTGTGAGTTTTAGGAGTCGACTGCCCCAGGGGCAGTCGACTGGTCTGTAGGCTGAAATGGAAATAGGTATATTGGACAATCAAAATTGCAAATTTGGATTATAGGATATGGCTGTGGATTAAAAGTCTTGATTATGATCTCGCATTCCTTAAATGAAGTGTTATCTCATGAGTTAATAAGGCTTTATTGATATTAAAGGAGGATTGATAAGAGATAAGAAGAAGATTTCTTTTTATTTTGAGGATATTAAAAGGAAATAGTTAAGGACAAATTCCTTGTGTAAATTGATGATGGTTAGAATCGGCAATCACAAGGAATCATAAATTGAGGTCAAAATTGATACAAAGTGTCCATCTTTAAGGAAATTAGAGGATTGTACCAAAGTCAAACACATTTGATAATCTTAATCAAATCATATTTTTCTAGGATAGGGCATATCCTAGCAAATGTGCTTGCAAACTCTTAGGACTGTTTAAGGGGTTTGTTGAGTTCTTTTTGGCACTAGGGATAAGGTTACTTGGGGGGCAATCCTTTAATGGTGGCCAAGGGAGAGGAACTTGGTTGTTAGGTTGGGTAGAACTTCACCTTGGAAAATAGAAGTTGGGAGAAGACATAGGTTAAGGGGGGAGGTTGCCTCATTGTTTGCCTTAATTTTCATGAAAATTTTAGGTTTTGTGTCAAACTTGGGAATGGTGATGGATACATTGTGGAATGTATCTTTCCCAAGTATGTATGGGTACCACAAAGTTCTCCACGAAATTTGAGAATTTTTGGAGATATGTGAAATTTCTGGCGCAATTCTGAAATTGGCCAGAAAAATGATATTTCAGAGTATCAGTTGACTGCTAACAAGGGCAGTCGACTGGTCAGGGCTGGTGTGGGTATCCAGCAGCTGACTCAGGTCCAAATGATGAAAAATAAGTGTATGGGAGGCTCGTACACATTGTTTATGATCATTAGGAATTCAAAGAACCAATAATTTGGATATTGTTGGGTTCTTTTTGATGTTAGGCAAAGGGGGAGAAGTTTGGGTTTAAGTTGGGAAACCAAACATACCTTTGCTAGAAACCCTAGGTTTAGGAAGAGCTAAGTTTAAGGGGGAGCATGGTTGCTCCATTCTTAGCGTAAGGGGAACCTTGGAAAGGTTCTTAAAAAGCCTTTGTAAGTCCAGTGTAGGGGGAGCTTAGGAGAAACTTTAAGAAGCCCGTCTTGGTGAAAAGTCCTAACTCCGAGAGTTAGGTGTGTAAAAGTCCTAGCTTGGAGGGCCAGGTGTGAGAAAGTCCTAACATAGAGAGTTAGGTGTGTTAAAATCTTAACTTGGAGGGTTAGGTGGTGAAAAATCCTAATTTGGAGGGTTAGGTGTGAGATGCCTTGGGATAGGATCCATTTTTGCATTGCATATGCATTTGTTTAGCATGGTTTTTGCTATTGACTATTATCTTATTTTCCTAACTTAAACGTATTGTCAAACATCAAAAAGGGGGAGATTGTTGAGGCAATCTGTGGTCCGGAGTAACCATGTGTTTTTGATGTTTGGGCAAAGGGTTTAAGTTAGGTTACCCTTGTTATCTCATATGTGTATGTTGAGTGTGCAGGTTGTACAGGTTGCACATATGGACTTGACTGGACGACCTCAGTACGGTGAAGGATGACATGGAGACAAGCTGGAGGCTTGTGTGCACCCGAGGGACCTTGGAAAGCAGGGACGATGAGCTGATGGGTGCGGACTTCGAGGCATGCGTGAAGGATGGCATGAAGGCAAGCTGGAGGCTTGCGTGCATCCGAGGGACGGGAGCCGAAGATGAAGAGGGCGCGATGGCAACAGTCGAGGCTGCAGAGGAGGAGTCAGTCGAGTCGTGAGGGTTCGAGTGCGGAGTGAATGTACTCGGGAAGGGTTTCAGCTTGGGACCAGTCGACTGCTCTGGGAGCAGTCGACTGGTAGGTGGCTGATGAGATGGCTGAGAATTTGAATGTTGGGGTGCAACGGTCGAATTCTAGTGGCAGCAGTTGACTGCCCTAGGAGCAGTCGATTGGTGGCGAGTGTAACACCCCAAATTTGTCAATGTAAAATCATGACAATGTATGAAAATGGTTATAATGCAATTATATAAATTTCATGCAATCACATGCTATGAAATGTCATGAACACATGAAATATTATATTCATGAAATATTATTATCATGAAATATTAGCATGAGATATTATATTCATGAAATATTATTATCATGAAATATTAGCATGAAATATTATATTCATGAAATATTATTATCATGAAATATTATCATGAAATAGTATATGCATGAAATATTATTATCATGAAATATTATTATCATGAAATATTATCATGAAATATTATTATCATGAAATATTATCATGAAATATTAGATTCATGAAATATTATTAATAGTATGAAATTTCATGATGGGTTTGGCTTAATGGGCTTTGATGTGGGTTAGTGCAAACTGTGATAAAAAGAAGAGCTAGAAAGGAGGAAGCAAGGATTGAACCTTGAACCTCCTAGTTGCACTCACCATGTCATAACCAATGAACCAAGCAATATTTCATGTAGAAGGAAAAGGGAACATGCTTGTTAAAAGCTAGGGAAGTGAAGAGACATGTCTTTTCATGAGAAAAGTATAAATAAGGGAAGTTGGAATAACTTCCTCTTCTTCTCTTCTTCTTCTTCCTTCTCCACCGAAACCATCTTCATCCTCTTCTCTTCTTCCATTTTTCGAAAACCTCATTCAAGGGTTCTAACCCTAGGGCAATTGCAAGGAGGGAAGCCAAGTGTCTTTGCCTTCTACCAAGACCAAGGAGTCTTAGAGGAAAATTTGAAGAAAAAGGCTTTCACATACCCTTCAAGTGTAGGGTACCCTACGATTTAAAGAAGATTAAATTCCAGCGCTAGGATGTAAGTATCCTCTCGCCTGCAGTATAATGGTTTGTGCATGATTTCCTTGTGTTCTTGTTTGGAAAATGGGAGTTCTCCCTTATAGGACTTTCGGCCACCATCATAAAGTGGGTCTTGGTTACTTTTTATTGCATGAGGAGATCCCTAGAAACCTAGGGTATACATGTAGATAGATTTTTCTTCATGGTGTCAAGAACAAAACCTAGGTTTGTCCTTGTATAGGTTTCGGCCCCTTCCTAAAGGAGGGGTGTGGCAACTTTTCAATACATGAAAATAACCCTTAAGACTTAGGGTATACTCATATGTGATGTTTCCAAATTTTTGGAAGGACAAAATTAGGGTTTGGTACCCTACAAGGTTTCGGCCAAACCCTTGTAAATTAGGGTTAGTGGATGCTAACCCCACTTTGAGATTTAAACCATGTTTAAATTGTTACATGAAATGTACTTGAGGTGTTTGTAAGAATGCTTGAATGAATGCTTGATTGGAAAACCAAACTCCTTTACTTGTGAGTTTCGGCCAACCCTAGTTCTAGGGTTGAGAAGTACCTAATGAGACCATGAAGCATGCTATTGATTATATGATATGTGTATAATGTATGTGACCTATCTTGTTAGGTATAAAAGCATGCCTTATAGCCCATGGGGCACTCTTATGACATGAGCATGACGTGGTTTAGATGTGGTTGATAATATGCTTAAATAAAAAGGATACTCTATTGAAACTGGGATCAAGAGCACCCGAATACGTGGTGTGTCCCTAGGGGATCAAGAGCACCCGAATGTGTGGTGTGTCCCTTGAGAAGTGATTAAGAGTACCTTTAGGCATATACATATATGAGTAATTGTATGATAAATTACTTTACTTTGGAAAGTTGTGTACCCGACTCGGAAGGGGGTCGTTAAACAAATCCAATGTGCATGTTAACTGAAGGTCATGGCATTGGTAGGACGGAAGGGTCCTGCTCTAATTAGATTGGTGGCTCGCTACCCCAATTGATTAGGGAACGCGCATGATGTGGTACTACAACTGGGCCCTTGGAGATATTGTATTTTTAAGTACTTACCTGTATGGAACTTTTTGAAAAGCATATTTTCTCATTATGTGATGATCTTGTTCTGTAAGTACTTAGAGATATTTGATGTGATGCTTATGATGCTTATGATCTTGTTCTATCTTGATTACTGAGTACATGATATGATGTATCGATATGGTTTTGCGAGTAGGCCCGGATTCTTACTAAGCATGTTTTGCTTACTAGTTCTTGTTGTTTTTCTTATGCTGCAGATAGCGGTAAGAAATACTTGAACTAAAGGAAGAGGCAGAGGGAAGGCTAGAGGATGTGTGTGGTGATGGCTCGGGAAAGAACGAAAGATTCTATCTACCTTGTTTTTGTCTAGAATCTAAACTGCTTCCAATGAAAGATTGAAATTGTATTGCTATACTCTGAATGTGTGATGATCATGACTACTCTACTATGATTAAGTTAGGGATATGGAACCTATGTCATGCTAGATAACACTATCATTAATGTCTAAACTTGGTAGTATGCATGCTAAGTAAAATGCTAGATATTTACTATTTTCTGTTTCTTATGAATGCTTCTTTTGCATGTATCTAAGACTAGATAACTCTTGCTATATTCTTACTTGGGATTCCATGCTATAGTGTGTTAAATGATTTTTCTATTAGGTTGTAAATGCATGTAGATATAAAAGAAATGAAAATTTTTGCTTGGTAAATTAGTCTTCAATAAGCATGCTTACTACATTTCTTTTATTGTAACTGTTTT